>CAXAJV010001172.1:122200-208200 GCA_963969225.1 Xylocopa violacea
TCGCCAGGAATGTTGTCAAATTTTACCGCCGAGAGGTTAGGTTGGGATGGGTTAGGTTATATTACGTTATTGATGTGTATAAAGATCGCACGGAGACGTAGTTTCCAACTTGCCAGGAATGTTGTCAAATATTACCGCCGAGGTGACAGGTTGGGTTAGATTAGGTTATATTACGTTATTGACGTACATAAAGGTCCCACGGAGTCGTAGAGGCCACCTCGCCAGGAATGTTGTCAAATATTACCGCCGAGATATCAGGTTGGGTTAGGTTAGGTTACATTACGTTATTAATGTATACGAAGGTCCCACGTAGACGTAGAGGACAACTCGCCAGGAATGTTGTCAAACATTACCGCCGAGATGATAGGTTGGGTTAGATTAGGTTATATTACGTTATTGATGTATATAAAGATCCCACGGAGACATAGAGGCCTACTCGCCAGGAATGCTGTCAAATATTACCGCCGAGATGTCAGGTTGGGTTAGGTTAGGTTATATTACCTTATTCATGTATATGAATGTCCCACGTAGACGTAGAGGACAACTCGCCAGGAATATTGTCAAATATTATCGCCGAGATGATAGATTGGGTTAGGTTAGGTTATATTACGTTGTTGATGTATATAAAGGTTTAACGTAGACGTAGAGGCCAACTTGCCAGGAATGTTGTCATATTTTACCGCCGATAAGATAGGTTGGGTTAGGTTAGGTTATATTAAGTTATTGATGTATATAAAGGTCCC
This sequence comes from Xylocopa violacea, assembly GCA_963969225.1. Lineage (NCBI taxonomy): Eukaryota > Metazoa > Arthropoda > Insecta > Hymenoptera > Apidae > Xylocopa > Xylocopa violacea. The sequence continues at coordinate 122,944 of CAXAJV010001172.1, forward strand.
AAGGAGACGTAGAATCCAACACGCCAGGATTGTCGTCAAATATTACCGCTGAGATGTCAGGTTGGGTTAGGTTAGGTTATATTACGTTATTGATGCATATCGAGGTCCCACAGAGACGTAGACGCCAGCTCGCCAGGAATGTTGTCAAATATTACCGCCGAAATGTCAGGTTGGGTCAGGTTATGTTACATCGCGTTATTGATGTATACGAAGGTCCCGCTTAGACGTAGAGGACGACTCGCCAGGAATGTTGTCAAATATTACCGCCGAGATGATAGATTAGGTTAGATTAGGTTATATTACGTTATTGATGTATATAATGGTCCCACGGAGACATAGAGACCAACTCGCCAGGAATGTTGTCAAATATTACCGCCGAGATGTCAGGTTGGGTTAGGTTAGGTTATATTACCTTATTCATATATATGAAGGTCCCACGTAGACGTAGAGTCCAACTCGCCAGGATTGTTGTCAAATATTACCGCCGAGATGTCAGGTTGGGTTAGGTTAGGTTATATTACCTTATTCATATATATGAAGGTCCCACGTAGACGTAGAGTCCAACTCGCCAGGATTGTTGTCAAATTTTACCGCCGAGAGGTTAGGTTGGGATGGGTTAGGTTATATTACGTTATTGATGTGTATAAAGGTCGCACGGAGACGTAGTTTCCAACTCGCCAGGAATGTTATCAAATATTACCGCCGAGGTGATAGGTTGGGTTATATTATGTTATATTACGTTATTGACGTACATAAAGGTCCCACGGAGTCGTAGAGGGCAGCTCGCCGGGAATGCTGTCAAATATTACCGCCGAGATGCCAGGTTGGGTTAGGTTAGGTTATATTACGTTATTGATGCATATGAACTTCCCACGCAGACGTAGAGGAGAACTCGCCAGGAATGTTGACAAATATTATCCCCGAGATGTCAGGTTGGGTTAGGTTAGGTTATATTACGTTATTGATGTATATGAAGGTCCCTAGTAGACGTAGAGGACAACTCGCCAGGAATGATGTCAAATATTACCGCCGAGGTGATAGGTTGGGTTATGTTATGTTATATTACGTTATTGACGTACATAAAGGTCCCACGGAGTCGTAGAGGGCAGCTCGCCAGGAATACTGTCAAATATTACCGCCTAGATGCCAGGTTGGGTTAGGTTAGTTTATATTACGTTATTGATGCATATGAATTTCCCACGCAGACGTAGAGGAGAACTCGCCAGGAATGTTGACAAATATTATCCCCGAGATGTCAGGTTGGGTTAGGTTAGGTTATATTACGTTATTGATGTATATGAAGGTCCCTAGTAGACGTAGAGTACAACTCGCCAGGAATGATGTCAAATATTATCGCCGAGATGATAGGTTGCGTTAGGTTAGGTTGTATTAGGTTATTGATGTATATAAAGGTCCCACGGAGACGTAGAGGCCAACTCGCCAGGAATGTTGTCAAATATTACCGCCGAAATGTCAGCTTGGGTCAGGTTAGGTTACATTACGTTATTGATGTATACGAAGGTCCCACGTAGACGTAGAGGACAACTCGCCAGGAATGTTGTCAAATTTTACCGCCGAGAGGTTAGGTTGGGATGGGTTAGGTTATATTACGTTATTGATGTGTATAAAGGTCGCACGGAGACGTAGTTTCCAACTTGCCAGGAATGTTGTCAAATATTACCGCCGAGGTGATAGGTTGGGTTATATTATGTTATATTACGTTATTGACGTACATAAAGGTCCCACGGAGTCGTAGAGGGCAGCTCGCCAGGAATGCTGTCAAATATTACCGCCGAGATGCCAGGTTGGGTTAGGTTAGGTTATATTACGTTATTGATGCATATGAATTTCCCACGCAGACGTAGAGGAGAACTCGCCAGGACTGTTGTCAAATTTTACCGCCGAGAGGATAGGTTTAGATGGGTTAGGTTATATTACGTTATTGATGTGTATAAAGGTCACACGGAGACGTAGTTTCCAACTCGCCAGGAATGTTGTCAAATATTACCGCCGATAAGTTAGATTGGGTTAGGTTAGGTTATATTACGTTATTGACGTACATAAAGATCCCACGGAGACGTAGAGGCCAGCACGCCAGTAATGCAGTCAAATATTACCGCCGAGATGTCAGGCTGGGATAGGTTAGGTTATATTACGTTATTGATGTATATGGAGGTCCCACCTAGACGTAGAGGACAACCCGCCAGGAATGCTGTCAAATATAATCGGCGAGATGATAAGTTGGGTTAGGTTAGGTTATATTACGTTATTGATGTATATAAAGGTACCACGGTGACGTAGAGTCCAACTCGCCTGGAATGTTGTCAGATTTTACCGCCGAGATGATAGGTTGGGTTAGGTTTGGTTATATTACGTTATTGATGTATATAAAGGTCCCACGGAGACGTAGAGGCCAACTCGCCAGGAATGTTGTCATATATTACCGCCGAGATGTCAGGTTGGGTTAGGTTAGGTTACATTACCTTATTCATATATATGAAGGTCCCACGTAGACGTAGAGTCCAACTCGCCAGGACTGTTGTCAAATTTTACCGCCGACAGGTTAGGTTTTGATGGGTTAGGTTATATTACGTTATTGATGTGTATAAAGGTCACACGGAGACGTAGTTTCCAACTCGCCAGGAATGTTGTCAAATATTACCGCCGATAAGTTAGGTTGGGTTAGGTTAGGTTATATTACGTTATTGACGTACATAAAGATCCCACGGAGACGTAGAGGCCAACTCGCCAGGAATGTTGTCAAATTATACCGCCGAGATGTCAGGTTGGGTTAGGTTAGGTTATATTACGATATTGATGTATATAAAGGTCCCACGGAGACGTAGAGGCCAACTCGCCAGGAATGTTGTCAAATATTACCGCCGATAAGTTAGGTTGGGTTAGGTTAGGTTATATTACGTTATTGACGTACATAAAGATCCCACGGAGACGTAGTGGCCAGCACGCCAGTAATGCAGTCAAATATTACCGCCGAGATGTCAGGCTGGGATAGGTTAGGTTATATTACGTTATTGATGTATATCGAGGTCCCACCTAGACGTAGAGGACAACCCGCCAGGAATGCTGTCAAATATAATCGGCGAGATGATAGGTTGGGTTAGGTTAGGTTATATTACGTTATTGATGTATATAAAGGTACCACGGTGACGTAGAGTCCAACTCGCCTGGAATGTTGTCAGATTTTACCGCCGAGATGATAGGTTGGGTTAGGTTTGGTTATATTACGTTATTGATGTATATAAAGGTCCCACGGAGACGTAGAGGCCAACTCGCCAGGAATGTTGTCAAATATTACCGCCGAAATGTCAGCTTGGGTCAGGTTAGGTTACATTACGTTATTGATGTATACGAAGGTCCCACGTAGACGTAGAGGACAACTCGCCAGGAATGTTGTCAAATTTTACCGCCGAGAGGTTAGGTTGGGATGGGTTAGGTTATATTACGTTATTGATGTGTATAAAGGTCGCACGGAGACGTAGTTTCCAACTTGCCAGGAATGTTGTCAAATATTACCGCCGAGGTGATAGGTTGGGTTATATTATGTTATATTACGTTATTGACGTACATAAAGGTCCCACGGAGTCGTAGAGGGCAGCTCGCCAGGAATGCTGTCAAATATTACCGCCGAGATGCCAGGTTGGGTTAGGTTTGGTTATATTATGTTATTGATGTATATGAAGGTCCCTAGTAGACGTAGAGTCCAACTCGCCAGGAATGTTGTCAAATATTACAGCCGAGATGTCAGGTTGGGTTAGGTTAGGTTATATTACGTTATTGATGTATACGAAGGTCCCACGTAGACGTAGAGGACAACTCGCCAGGAATGTTGTCAAATTTTACCGCCGAGAGGTTAGGTTGGGATGGGTTAGGTTATATTACGTTATTGATGTGTATAAAGGTCGCACGGAGACGTAGTTTCCAACTTGCCAGGAATGTTGTCAAATATTACCGCCGAGGTGATAGGTTGGGTTATATTATGTTATATTACGTTATTGACGTACATAAAGGTCCCACGGAGTCGTAGAGGGCAGCTCGCCAGGAATGCTGTCAAATATTACCGCCGAGATGCCAGGTTGGGTTAGGTTAGGTTATATTACGTTATTGATGCATATGAATTTCCCACGCAGACGTAGAGGAGAACTCGCCAGGAATGTTGACAAATATTATCCCCGAGATGTCAGGTTGGGTTAGGTTAGGTTATATTACGTTATTGATGTATATGAAGTTCCCTAGTAGACGTAGAGGCCAACTCGCCAGGAATGTTGTCATATATTACCGCCGAGATGTCAGGTTGGGTTAGGTTAGGTTATATTACCTTATTCATATATATGAAGGTCCCACGTAGACGTAGAGTCCAACTCGCCAGGACTGTTGTCAAATTTTACCGCCGAGAGGATAGGTTTTGATGGGTTAGGTTATATTACGTTATTGATGTGTATAAAGGTCACACGGAGACGTAGTTTCCAACTCGCCAGGAATGTTGTCAAATATTACCGCCGATAAGTTAGATTGGGTTAGGTTAGGTTATATTACGTTATTGACGTACATAAAGATCCCACGGAGACGTAGAGGCCAGCACGCCAGTAATGCAGTCAAATATTACCGCCGAGATGTCAGGCTGGGATAGGTTAGGTTATATTACGTTATTGATGTATATGGAGGTCCCACCTAGACGTAGAGGACAACCCGCCAGGAATGCTGTCAAATATAATCGGCGAGATGATAAGTTGGGTTAGGTTAGGTTATATTACGTTATTGATGTATATAAAGGTACCACGGTGACGTAGAGTCCAACTCGCCTGGAATGTTGTCAGATTTTACCGCCGAGATGATAGGTTGGGTTAGGTTTGGTTATATTACGTTATTGATGTATATAAAGGTCCCACGGAGACGTAGAGGCCAACTCGCCAGGAATGTTGTCATATATTACCGCCGAGATGTCAGGTTGGGTTAGGTTAGGTTACATTACCTTATTCATATATATGAAGGTCCCACGTAGACGTAGAGTCCAACTCGCCAGGACTGTTGTCAAATTTTACCGCCGACAGGTTAGGTTTTGATGGGTTAGGTTATATTACGTTATTGATGTGTATAAAGGTCACACGGAGACGTAGTTTCCAACTCGCCAGGAATGTTGTCAAATATTACCGCCGATAAGTTAGGTTGGGTTAGGTTAGGTTATATTACGTTATTGACGTACATAAAGATCCCACGGAGACGTAGAGGCCAACTCGCCAGGAATGTTGTCAAATTATACCGCCGAGATGTCAGGTTGGGTTAGGTTAGGTTATATTACGATATTGATGTATATAAAGGTCCCACGGAGACGTAGAGGCCAACTCGCCAGGAATGTTGTCAAATATTACCGCCGATAAGTTAGGTTGGGTTAGGTTAGGTTATATTACGTTATTGACGTACATAAAGATCCCACGGAGACGTAGTGGCCAGCACGCCAGTAATGCAGTCAAATATTACCGCCGAGATGTCAGGCTGGGATAGGTTAGGTTATATTACGTTATTGATGTATATCGAGGTCCCACCTAGACGTAGAGGACAACCCGCCAGGAATGCTGTCAAATATAATCGGCGAGATGATAGGTTGGGTTAGGTTAGGTTATATTACGTTATTGATGTATATAAAGGTACCACGGTGACGTAGAGTCCAACTCGCCTGGAATGTTGTCAGATTTTACCGCCGAGATGATAGGTTGGGTTAGGTTTGGTTATATTACGTTATTGATGTATATAAAGGTCCCACGGAGACGTAGAGGCCAACTCGCCAGGAATGTTGTCAAATATTACCGCCGAAATGTCAGCTTGGGTCAGGTTAGGTTACATTACGTTATTGATGTATACGAAGGTCCCACGTAGACGTAGAGGACAACTCGCCAGGAATGTTGTCAAATTTTACCGCCGAGAGGTTAGGTTGGGATGGGTTAGGTTATATTACGTTATTGATGTGTATAAAGGTCGCACGAAGACGTAGTTTCCAACTTGCCAGGAATGTTGTCAAATATTACCGCCGAGGTGATAGGTTGGGTTATATTATGTTATATTACGTTATTGACGTACATAAAGGTCCCACGGAGTCGTAGAGGGCAGCTCGCCAGGAATGCTGTCAAATATTACCGCCGAGATGCCAGGTTGGGTTAGGTTTGGTTATATTATGTTATTGATGTATATGAAGGTCCCTAGTAGACGTAGAGTCCAACTCGCCAGGAATGTTGTCAAATATTACAGCCGAGATGTCAGGTTGGGTTAGGTTAGGTTATATTACGTTATTGATGTATACGAAGGTCCCACGTAGACGTAGAGGACAACTCGCCAGGAATGTTGTCAAATTTTACCGCCGAGAGGTTAGGTTGGGATGGGTTAGGTTATATTACGTTATTGATGTGTATAAAGGTCGCACGGAGACGTAGTTTCCAACTTGCCAGGAATGTTGTCAAATATTACCGCCGAGGTGATAGGTTGGGTTATATTATGTTATATTACGTTATTGACGTACATAAAGGTCCCACGGAGTCGTAGAGGGCAGCTCGCCAGGAATGCTGTCAAATATTACCGCCGAGATGCCAGGTTGGGTTAGGTTAGGTTATATTACGTTATTGATGCATATGAATTTCCCACGCAGACGTAGAGGAGAACTCGCCAGGAATGTTGACAAATATTATCCCCGAGATGTCAGGTTGGGTTAGGTTAGGTTATATTACGTTATTGATGTATATGAAGTTCCCTAGTAGACGTAGAGGCCAACTCGCCAGGAATGTTGTCATATATTACCGCCGAGATGTCAGGTTGGGTTAGGTTAGGTTATATTACCTTATTCATATATATGAAGGTCCCACGTAGACGTAGAGTCCAACTCGCCAGGACTGTTGTCAAATTTTACCGCCGAGAGGATAGGTTTTGATGGGTTAGGTTATATTACGTTATTGATGTGTATAAAGGTCACACGGAGACGTAGTTTCCAACTCGCCAGGAATGTTGTCAAATATTACCGCCGATAAGTTAGATTGGGTTAGGTTAGGTTATATTACGTTATTGACGTACATAAAGATCCCACGGAGACGTAGAGGCCAGCACGCCAGTAATGCAGTCAAATATTACCGCCGAGATGTCAGGCTGGGATAGGTTAGGTTATATTACGTTATTGATGTATATGGAGGTCCCACCTAGACGTAGAGGACAACCCGCCAGGAATGCTGTCAAATATAATCGGCGAGATGATAAGTTGGGTTAGGTTAGGTTATATTACGTTATTGATGTATATAAAGGTACCACGGTGACGTAGAGTCCAACTCGCCTGGAATGTTGTCAGATTTTACCGCCGAGATGATAGGTTGGGTTAGGTTTGGTTATATTACGTTATTGATGTATATAAAGGTCCCACGGAGACGCAGAGGCCAACTGGCCAGGAATATTGTCATATATTACCGCCGAGATGTCAGGTTGGGTTAGGTTAGGTTATATTACCTTATTCATATATATGAAGGTCCCACGTAGACGTAGAGTCCAACTCGCCAGGACTGTTGTCAAATTTTACCGCCGACAGGTTAGGTTTTGATGGGTTAGGTTATATTACGTTATTGATGTGTATAAAGGTCACACGGAGACGTAGTTTCCAACTCGCCAGGAATGTTGTCAAATACTACCGCCGATAAGTTAGGTTGGGTTAGGTTAGGTTATATTACGTTATTGACGTACATAAAGATCCCACGGAGACGTAGAGGCCAACTCGCCAGGAATGTTGTCAAATTATACCGCCGAGATGTCAGGTTGGGTTAGGTTAGGTTATATTACGTTATTGATGTATATAAAGGTCCCACGGAGACGTAGAGGCCAACTCGCCAGGAATGTTGTCAAATATTACCGCCGATAAGTTAGGTTGGGTTAGGTTAGGTTATATTACGTTATTGACGTACATAAAGATCCCACGGAGACGTAGTGGCCAGCACGCCAGTAATGCAGTCAAATATTACCGCCGAGATGTCAGGCTGGGATAGGTTAGGTTATATTACGTTATTGATGTATATCGGGGTCCCACCTAGACGTAGAGGACAACCCGCCAGGCATGCTGTCAAATATAATCGGCGAGATCATAGGTTGGGTTAGGTTAGGTTATATTACGTTATTGATGTATATAAAGGTACCACGGTGACGTAGAGTCCAACTCGCCTGGAATGTTGTCAGATTTTACCGCCGAGATGATAGGTTGGGTTAGGTTTGGTTATATTACGTTATTGATGTATATAAAGGTCCCAAGGAGACGTAGAATCCAACACGCCAGGATTGTCGTCAAATATTACCGCTGAGATGTCAGGTTGGGTTAGGTTAGGTTATATTACGTTATTGATGCATATCGAGGTCACACGTAGACGTGGAGGACAACTCGCCAGGAATGTTGTCAAATATTACCGCCGAGATGATAGATTGGGTTAGATTAGGTTATATTACGTTATTGATGTATATAAATGTCCCACGGAGACATAGAGACCAACTCGCCAGGAATGTTGTCAAATATTACCGCCGAGATGTCAGGTTGGGTTAGGTTAGGTTATATTACCTTATTCATATATATGAAGGTCCCACGTAGACGTAGAGTCCAACTCGCCAGGATTGTTGTCAAATTTTACCGCTGAGGGTTAGGTTGGGATGGGTTAGGTTATATTACGTTATTGATGTGTATAAATGTCACACGGAGACGTAGTTTCCAACTCGCCAGGAATGTTATCAAATATTACCGCAGAGGTGATAGGTTGGGTTATATTATGTTATATTACGTTATTGACGTACATAAAGGTCCCACGGAGACATAGAGGCCAACTCGCCAGGAATGTTGTAAAATATTACCGCCGAAATGTCAGGTTGGATCAGGTTAGGTTACTTTACGTTATTGATGTATACGAAGGTCCCACGTAGACGTAGAGTCCAACTCGCCAGGAATGTTGTCGGATTTTACCGCCGAGATGATAGGTTGGGTTAAGTTTGGTTATATTATGTTATTGATGTATATGAAGGTCCCTAGTAGACGTAGAGTCCAACTCGCCAGGAATGTTGTCAAATATTACAGCCGAGATGTCAGGTTGGGTTAGGTTAGGTTATATTACGTTATTGATGTTTACGAAGGTCCCACGTAGACGTAGAGGACAACTCGCCAGGAATGTTGTCAAATATTACCGCCGAGATGATAGATTGGGTTAGATTAGGTTATATTACGTTATTGATGTATATAAAGGTCCCACGGAGACATAGAGGACAACTCGCCAGGAATGATGTCAAATATTATCGCCGAGATGATAGGTTGCGTTAGGTTAGGTTATATTAGGTTGTTGATGCATATGAATTTCCCACGCAGACGTAGAGGAGAACTCGCCAGGAATGTTGACAAATATTATCCCCGAGATGTCAGGTTCGGTTAGGTTAGGTTATATTACGTTATTGATGTATATGAAGGTCCCTAGTAGACGTAGAGGACAACTCGCCAGGAATGATGTCAAATACTATCGCCGAGATGATAGGTTGGGTTAGGTTAGGTTATATTAGGTTATTGATGCATATAAAGGTCGCACGGAGACGTAGAGGCCAACTCGCCAGGAATGTTGTTAAATTATACCGCCGAGATGTCAGGTTGGGTTAGGTTAGGTTATATTACGTTATTGATGTATATAAAGGTCCCACGGAGACGTAGAGGCCAACTCGTCAGGAATGTTGTCAAATATTACCGCCGAGATGTCAGGTTGGGTTAGGTTAGGTTATATTACGTTGTTGATGTATATAAAGGTTTAACGTAGACGTAGAGGCCAACTTGCCAGGAATTTTGTCAAATTTTACCGCCGATAAGATAGTTTGGGTTAGGTTAGGTTATATTAAGTTATTGATGTATATAAAGGTCCCACGGAGACGTAGAATCCAACACGCCAGGATTGTCGTCAAATATTACCGCTGAGATGTCAGGTTGGGTTAGGTTAGGTTATATTACGTTATTGATGCATATCGAGGTCACACGTAGACGTAGAGGACAACCCGCCAGGAATGATGTCAAATATTATCGCCGAGATGATAGGTTGGGTCAGGTTAGGTTATATTAGGTTATTGATGTATATAAAGGTCCCACGGAGACGTAGAGGACAACTCGCCAGGAATGTTGTCCAATATTACCGCCGAGATACTAGGTTGGGCTAGATTAGGTTATATTACGTTACTGATGTATATAAAGGTCCCACGGAGACGTAGAGCCAACTCGCCAGGAATGTTGTCATATATTACCGCCGAGATGTCAGGTTGGGTTAGGTTAGGTTATATTACATTATTCATATATATGAAGGTCCCACGTAGACGTAGAGTCCAACTCGCCAGGATTGTTGTCAAATTTTACCGCCGAGAGGTTAGGTTTTGATGGGTTAGGTTATATTACGTTATTGATGTGTATAAAGGTCACACGGAGACGTAGTTTCCAACTCGCCAGGAATGTTGTCAAATATTACCGCCGAGATGGTAGACTTGGTTAGGTTAGGTTACACTACGATATTGATGTACATAAAGGTCCCACGAATTCGTAGACGCCAGCTCGCCAGGAATGTTGTCAAATATTACCGCCGAGATGTCAGTTTGGGTTAGGTTAGGTTTTATTACGTTGTTGATGTATATAAAGGTCCCACGGACAGGTAGAAGCCAAGTCGCCAGGATTGTTGTCAAATATTACCGCCGATAAGTTAGGTTGGGTTAGGTTAGGTTATATTACGTTATTGACGTACATAAAGATCCCACGGAGACGTAGAGGCCAACTCGCCAGGAATTTTGTCAAATTATACCGCCGAGATGTCAGGTTGGGATAGGTTAGGTTATATTACGTTATTGATGTATATCGAGGTCCCACCTAGACGTAGAGGACAACCCACCAGGAATGCTGTCAAATATAATCGGCGAGATGATAGGTTGGGTTAGGTTAGGTTATATTACGTTATTGATGTATATAAAGGTACCACGGTGACGTAGAGTCCAACTCGCCAGGAATGTTGTCAAATATTACCGCCGAAATGTCAGGTTGGGTCAGGTTAGGTTACATCACGTTATTGATGTATACGAAGGTACCACGTAGACGTAGAGGACAACTCGCCAGGAATGATGTCAAATATTACCGCCGAGGTGATAGGTTGGGTTATATTATGTTATATAACGTTATTGACGTACATAAAGGTCCCACGGAGTCGTAGAGGGCAGCTCGCCAGGAATGCTGTCAAATATTACCGCCGAGATGCCAGGTTGGGTTAGGTTAGGTTATATTACGTTATTGATGCATATGAATTTCCCACGCAGACGTAGAGGAGAACTCGCCAGGAATGTTGACAAATATTATCCCCGAGATGTCAGGTTGGGTTAGGTTAGGTTATATTACGTTATTGATGTATATGAAGGTCCCTAGTAGACGTAGAGGACAACTCGCCAGGAATGATGTCAAATATTATCGCCGAGATGATAGGTTGCGTTAGGCTAGGTTATATTAGGTTATTGATGTATATAAAGGTCCGAAGGAGACGTAGAATCCAACACGCCAGGATTGTCGTCAAATATTACCGCTGAGATGTGCAAATATTTGGCATGTTAGGTTATATTACTTCACAGACGTATACAGTGTTCCCTCCGAGATGTAGGGGCCGACAAGCAAGGAATGTGGTTAAACGGTACCCCGAGAGATTAGGTTGGGTCAGGTTAGGTTATATTAGGATACTGATGTATATAAAGGTCCCACGGACACGTAGAGGCCAACTCGCCAGGAATGTTGTTAAATTTTAATGCCGAGATGTCAGGTTGGGTTAGGTTAGGTTATATTACGTTATAGACGTATACAGTGTTCCCACCGAGAAGTAGGGGCCGACAATCAAGGAATGTGGTTAAATTGTACCCCGAGATGTTAGGTTGAGTTTGGTTAGGTTATATTACGATACTGATGTATATAAAGGTCCCACGGACAGGTAGATGCCAAATCGCCAGGAATTTTGTCAAATATTCCCGCCGAGATATCAGGTTGGGTTAGGTTACGTTATATTGCGTTATTGATGTACATAAAGGTCCCACGGAGACGTAGGTGCCAGCGCGCCAGGAATGTTATCAAATATTACCGCCGAGATGATAGGTTGGGTTAGGTTAGGTTATATTACATTATTGATGCATATGACTGTCCCACGTAGAGGATAGCTCGCCAAGAATGTTGTCAAATATTACCGCGGAGATGTCAGGCTGGGTTAGGTTAGGTTATATTACGTTAGTGATGTATACGAAGGACCCACGCAGACGTCGGGGCCAACTCGCCAGGAATGTTGTCAAATATTACCGCCGAGATGTCAGGTTGGGTTAGGTTAGGTTATATGACGTCGTTGATGTATATAAAGGTCCCACGGAGACGTAGAGTCGAACTCGCCAAGAATGTCTTCAAATATTACCCCCCATTTGTTAGGTTGGGTTAGGTTAGGTTATATTACGTTATTGTTGCATATGAATGTCCCACGTAGAGGATAGCTCGCCAGGAATGTTGTCAAATATTACCGCCGAGATTTCAGGCTGGGTTAGGTTAGGTTATATTACGTTAGCGATGTATACGAAGGACCCACGCAGACGTCGGGGCCAACTCGCCAGGAATGTTGTCAAATATTACCGCCGAGGTGTTAGGTTGTGTTAGGTTAGGTTATATTACGTTATTGATGCATATAAAAGCCCCACGGAAACGTAGAGGCCAACTCGCCAGGAATGTTGTCAAATATTAGTGCCGAGTGGTTGGGTTGTGTTAGGTTAGGTTATATTACGTTATTGATGTATATGACGGTCCCACGGAGACGTAGAGGCCAACTCGGCAGGAATGTTGTCAAATATTACCGCCGAGATGTTAGGTTGGGTTAGGTTAGGTTATATTACGTTTTTGATGTATATGAAGGCCCCACGGAGACGTAGAGGCCAACTCGACAGGAATGTTGTCAAATAATAGCGCCGAGAGGTTAGGTTGGGTTATATAAGGTTATATTACGTTATTGATGGATATGAAGGTCTCACGGATACGTAGAGGCCAACTCGCCAGGAATGTTGTCAAACATTACCGCGGAGATGTTAGGTTGGGTTAGGTTAGGTTATATTACGTTATTGATGTATATAAAGGTCCCACGGAATCATAGAGGCCAACAAGCCAGGAATGTTGTCAAATATTACAGCCGAGATGTTAAGTTGGGTTATTTTAGGTTAAATTACGTTATTGATGGATAGGAAAGTCCCACGGAGACGTAGAAGCCAACAAGCCAGGAATGTTGTTAAATATTAGTACCGAGATGTTAGGTTGGGTTAGGTTAGGTTATATTACGTTATTGATGTATATAAAGGTCTCAGGGAAACGTAGAGGCCAACAAGCCAGGAATGTGGTTAAACATTACCTCCGAGACGTTACTTTGGGTTAGGTTAGGTTATATTACGTTATTGATGTATATAAAAGCCCCACGGAAACGTAGCGGCCAACTCGCCAGGAATGTTGTGAAATATTAGTGCCGAGAGGTTGGGTTGTGTTAGGTTAGGTTATATTACGTTATTGATGTATATAAAGGCCCCACGGAGACGTAGAGGCCAACTCGCCAGGAATGTTGTCAAATATTAGTGCCGAGTGGTTGGGTTGTGTTAGGTTAGGTTATATTACGTTATTGATGTATATGAAGGTCCCACGGAGACGTAGAGGCCAACTCGGCAGGAATGTTGTCAAATATTAGTACCGAGATGTTAGGTTGTGTTAGGTTAAGTTATATTACGCTATTGATGTATATAAACGCCCCACGGAAACGTAGAGGCCAACTCGCCAGGAATGTTGTCAAATATCAGTGCCGAGAGGTTGGGTAGTGTTAGGTTAGGTTATATTACGAAATTGATGTATATAAAGGCCCCACGGAGACGTAGAGGCCAACTCGCCAGGAATGTTGTCAAATAATAGCGCCGAGAGGTTAGGTTGGGTTATATAAGGTTATATTACGTTATTGACGGATATGAAGGCCTGACGGAGACGTAGAGGCCAACGAGCCAGGAATGTGGTCAAATATTACCGCCGAGATGTTAGGTTGGGTTAGGACAGGTTATATTACGTCATTGATGTATATGAAAGTCCCACGGAAACGTAGGGTCCAACTCGCCAGGAATGTTGTCAAATATTACCGCAGAAATTATAGGTTGTGTTAGATTAGGTTATATTACGTTATTGATGTGTATAAAGGTCCGACGGAGACGTAGAAGCGAATAAGCCAGGAGTGTTGCCAAATATTACCGCCGAGATGTTTGGTTGGGTTTGGTTGGGTTGTATTACGTTATTAATGTATATAAAGGTCCCACGGAGACGTAGAGGCCAACAAGCCAGGAATGTTGTCAAATATTACCGCCGAGATGGTAGACTTGGTTAGGTTAGGTTACACTACGATATTGATGTACATAAAGGTCCCACGAATTCGTAGACGCCAGCTCGCCAGGAATGTTGTCAAATATTACCGCCGAGATGTCAGTTTGGGTTAGGTTAGGTTTTATTACGTTGTTGATGTATATAAAGGTCCCACGGACAGGTAGAAGCCAAGTCGCCAGGATTGTTGTCAAATATTACCGCCGATAAGTTAGGTTGGGTTAGGTTAGGTTATATTACGTTATTGACGTACATAAAGATCCCACGGAGACGTAGAGGCCAACTCGCCAGGAATGTTGTCAAATTATACCGCCGAGATGTCAGGTTGGGATAGGTTAGGTTATATTACGTTATTGATGTATATCGAGGTCCCACCTAGACGTAGAGGACAACCCGCCAGGAATGCTGTCAAATATAATCGGCGAGATGATAGGTTGGGTTAGGTTAGGTTATATTACGTTATTGATGTATATAAAGGTACCACGGTGACGTAGAGTCCAACTCGCCAGGAATGTTGTCAAATATTACCGCCGAAATGTCAGGTTGGGTCAGGTTAGGTTACATCACGTTATTGATGTATACGAAGGTCCCACGTAGACGTAGAGGACAACCCGCCAGGAATGTTGTCAAATATTACCGCCGAGATGGTAGACTTGGTTAGGTTAGGTTACACTACGATATTGATGTACATAAAGGTCCCACGAATTCGTAGACGCCAGCTCGCCAGGAATGTTGTCAAATATTACCGCCGAGATGTCAGTTTGGGTTAGGTTAGGTTTTATTACGTTGTTGATGTATATAAAGGTCCCACGGACAGGTAGAAGCCAAGTCGCCAGGATTGTTGTCAAATATTACCGCCGATAAGTTAGGTTGGGTTAGGTTAGGTTATATTACGTTATTGACGTACATAAAGATCCCACGGAGACGTAGAGGCCAACTCGCCAGGAATGTTGTCAAATTATACCGCCGAGATGTCAGGTTGGGATAGGTTAGGTTATATTACGTTATTGATGTATATCGAGGTCCCACCTAGACGTAGAGGACAACCCGCCAGGAATGCTGTCAAATATAATCGGCGAGATGATAGGTTGGGTTAGGTTAGGTTATATTACGTTATTGATGTATATAAAGGTACCACGGTGACGTAGAGTCCAACTCGCCAGGAATGTTGTCAAATATTACCGCCGAAATGTCAGGTTGGGTCAGGTTAGGTTACATCACGTTATTGATGTATACGAAGGTCCCACGTAGACGTAGAGGACAACCCGCCAGGAATGTTGTCAAATATTACCGCCGAGATGATAGGTTGGGTTAGATTAGGTTATATTACGTTATTGATGTTTATAAATGTCACACGGAGACGTAGTTTCCAACTCGCCAGGAATGTTGTCAAATATTACCGCCGAGATGGTAGACTGGGTTAGGTTAGGTTACACTACGTTATTGATGTACATAAAGGTCCCACGAAGTCGTAGACGCCAGCTCGCCAGGAATGTTGTCAAATATTACCGCCGAGATGTCAGGTTGGGTTAGGTTAGGTTATATTACGTTGTTGATGTATATAAAGGTTTAACGCAGACGTAGAGGCCAACTTGCCAGGAATGTTGTCAAATTTTCCCGCCGATAAGATAGGTTGGGTTAGGTTAGGTTATATTAAGTTATTGATGTATATAAAGGTCCCACGGAGACGTAGAATCCAACACGCCAGGATTGTCGTCAAATATTACCGCTGAGATGTCAGGTTGGGTTAGGTTAGGTTATATTACGTTATTGATGTATATCGAGGTCCCACCTAGACGCAGAGGACAACCCGCCAGGAATGCTGTCAAATATAATCGGCGAGATGATAGGTTGGGTTAGGTTAGGTTATATTACGTTATTGATGTATATAAAGGTACCACGGTGACGTAGAGTCCAACTCGCCTGGAATGTTGTCAGATTTTACCGCCGAGATGATAGGTTGGGTTAGGTTTGGTTATATTACGTTATTGATGTATATAAAGGTCCCAAGGAGACGTAGAATCCAACACGCCAGGATTGTCGTCAAATATTACCGCTGAGATGTCAGGTTGGGTTAGGTTAGGTTATATTACGTTATTGATGCATATCGAGGTCACACGTAGACGTGGAGGACAACTCGCCAGGAATGTTGTCAAATATTACCGCCGAGATGATAGATTGGGTTAGATTAGGTTATATTACGTTATTGATGTATATAAATGTCCCACGGAGACATAGAGACCAACTCGCCAGGAATGTTGTCAAATATTACCGCCGAGATGTCAGGTTGGGTTAGGTTAGGTTATATTACCTTATTCATATATATGAAGGTCCCACGTAGACGTAGAGTCCAACTCGCCAGGATTGTTGTCAAATTTTACCGCTGAGGGTTAGGTTGGGATGGGTTAGGTTATATTACGTTATTGATGTGTATAAATGTCACACGGAGACGTAGTTTCCAACTCGCCAGGAATGTTATCAAATATTACCGCAGAGGTGATAGGTTGGGTTATATTATGTTATATTACGTTATTGACGTACATAAAGGTCCCACGGAGACATAGAGGCCAACTCGCCAGGAATGTTGTAAAATATTACCGCCGAAATGTCAGGTTGGATCAGGTTAGGTTACATTACGTTATTGATGTATACGAAGGTCCCACGTAGACGTAGAGTCCAACTCGCCAGGAATGTTGTCGGATTTTACCGCCGAGATGATAGGTTGGGTTAAGTTTGGTTATATTATGTTATTGATGTATATGAAGGTCCCTAGTAGACGTAGAGTCCAACTCGCCAGGAATGTTGTCAAATATTACAGCCGAGATGTCAGGTTGGGTTAGGTTAGGTTATATTACGTTATTGATGTTTACGAAGGTCCCACGTAGACGTAGAGGACAACTCGCCAGGAATGTTGTCAAATATTACCGCCGAGATAATAGATTGGGTTAGATTAGGTTATATTACGTCATTGATGTATATAAAGGTCCCACGGAGACATAGAGGACAACTCGCCAGGAATGATGTCAAATATTATCGCCGAGATGATAGGTTGCGTTAGGTTAGGTTATATTAGGTTGTTGATGCATATGAATTTCCCACGCAGACGTAGAGGAGAACTCGCCAGGAATGTTGACAAATATTATCCCCGAGATGTCAGGTTCGGTTAGGTTAGGTTATATTACGTTATTGATGTATATGAAGGTCCCTAGTAGACGTAGAGGACAACTCGCCAGGAATGATGTCAAATACTATCGCCGAGATGATAGGTTGGGTTAGGTTAGGTTATATTAGGTTATTGATGCATATAAAGGTCGCACGGAGACGTAGAGGCCAACTCGCCAGGAATGTTGTTAAATTATACCGCCGAGATGTCAGGTTGGGTTAGGTTAGGTTATATTACGTTATTGATGTATATAGAGGTCCCACGGAGACGTAGAGGCCAACTCGTCAGGAATGTTGTCAAATATTACCGCCGAGATGTCAGGTTGGGTTAGGTTAGGTTATATTACGTTGTTGATGTATATAAAGGTTTAACGTAGACGTAGAGGCCAACTTGCCAGGAATTTTGTCAAATTTTACCGCCGATAAGATAGTTTGGGTTAGGTTAGGTTATATTAAGTTATTGATGTATATAAAGGTCCCACGGAGACGTAGAATCCAACACGCCAGGATTGTCGTCAAATATTACCGCTGAGATGTCAGGTTGGGTTAGGTTAGGTTATATTACGT
This sequence comes from Xylocopa violacea, assembly GCA_963969225.1. Taxonomy (NCBI): domain Eukaryota; kingdom Metazoa; phylum Arthropoda; class Insecta; order Hymenoptera; family Apidae; genus Xylocopa; species Xylocopa violacea. Next base: position 141,110 of record CAXAJV010001172.1, read on the forward strand.
TATTGATGCATATCGAGGTCACACGTAGACGTAGAGGACAACCCGCCAGGAATGATGTCAAATATTATCGCCGAGATGATAGGTTGGGTCAGGTTAGGTTATATTAGGTTATTGATGTATATAAAGGTCCCACGGAGACGTAGAGGACAACTCGCCAGGAATGTTGTCCAATATTACCGCCGAGATACTAGGTTGGGCTAGATTAGGTTATATTACGTTATTGATGTATATAAAGGTCCCACGGAGACGTAGAGCCAACTCGCCAGGAATGTTGTCATATATTACCGCCGAGATGTCAGGTTGGGTTAGGTTAGGTTATATTACATTATTCATATATATGAAGGTCCCACGTAGACGTAGAGTCCAACTCGCCAGGATTGTTGTCAAATTTTACCGCCGAGAGGTTAGGTTTTGATGGGTTAGGTTATATTACGTTATTGATGTGTATAAAGGTCACACGGAGACGTAGTTTCCAACTCGCCAGGAATGTTGTCAAATATTACCGCCGATAAGTTAGGTTGGGTTAGGTTAGGTTATATTACGTTATTGACGTACATAAAGATCCCACGGAGACGTAGAGGCCAACTCGCCAGGAATGTTGTCAAACTATACCGCCGAGATGTCAGGTTGGGTTAGGTTAGGTTATATTACGTTATTGATGTATATAAAGGTCCCACGGAGACGTAGAGGCCAACTCGCCAGGAATGTTGTCAAATATTACCGCCGATAAGTTAGGTTGGGTTAGGTTAGGTTATATTACGTTATTGACGTACATAAAGATCCCACGGAGACGTAGTGGCCAGCACGCCAGTAATGCAGTCAAATATTACCGCCGAGATGTCAGGCTGGGATAGGTTAGGTTATATTACGTTATTGATGTATATCGGGGTCCCACCTAGACGTAGAGGACAACCCGCCAGGAATGCTGTCAAATATAATCGGCGAGATGATAGGTTGGGTTAGGTTAGGTTATATTACGTTATTGATGTATATAAAGGTACCACGGTGACGTAGAGTCCAACTCGCCTGGAATGTTGTCAGATTTTACCGCCGAGATGATAGGTTGGGTTAGGTTTGGTTATATTACGTTATTGATGTATATAAAGGTCCCAAGGAGACGTAGAATCCAACACGCCAGGATTGTCGTCAAATATTACCGCTGAGATGTCAGGTTGGGTTAGGTTAGGTTATATTACGTTATTGATGCATATCGAGGTCACACGTAGACGTGGAGGACAACTCGCCAGGAATGTTGTCAAATATTACCGCCGAGATGATAGATTGGGTTAGATTAGGTTATATTACGTTATTGATGTATATAAATGTCCCACGGAGACATAGAGACCAACTCGCCAGGAATGTTGTCAAATATTACCGCCGAGATGTCAGGTTGGGTTAGGTTAGGTTATATTACCTTATTCATATATATGAAGGTCCCACGTAGACGTAGAGTCCAACTCGCCAGGATTGTTGTCAAATTTTACCGCTGAGGGTTAGGTTGGGATGGGTTAGGTTATATTACGTTATTGATGTGTATAAATGTCACACGGAGACGTAGTTTCCAACTCGCCAGGAATGTTATCAAATATTACCGCAGAGGTGATAGGTTGGGTTATATTATGTTATATTACGTTATTGACGTACATAAAGGTCCCACGGAGACATAGAGGCCAACTCGCCAGGAATGTTGTAAAATATTACCGCCGAAATGTCAGGTTGGATCAGGTTAGGTTACATTACGTTATTGATGTATACGAAGGTCCCACGTAGACGTAGAGTCCAACTCGCCAGGAATGTTGTCGGATTTTACCGCCGAGATGATAGGTTGGGTTAAGTTTGGTTATATTATGTTATTGATGTATATGAAGGTCCCTAGTAGACGTAGAGTCCAACTCGCCAGGAATGTTGTCAAATATTACAGCCGAGATGTCAGGTTGGGTTAGGTTAGGTTATATTACGTTATTGATGTTTACGAAGGTCCCACGTAGACGTAGAGGACAACTCGCCAGGAATGTTGTCAAATATTACCGCCGAGATAATAGATTGGGTTAGATTAGGTTATATTACGTCATTGATGTATATAAAGGTCCCACGGAGACATAGAGGACAACTCGCCAGGAATGATGTCAAATATTATCGCCGAGATGATAGGTTGCGTTAGGTTAGGTTATATTAGGTTGTTGATGCATATGAATTTCCCACGCAGACGTAGAGGAGAACTCGCCAGGAATGTTGACAAATATTATCCCCGAGATGTCAGGTTCGGTTAGGTTAGGTTATATTACGTTATTGATGTATATGAAGGTCCCTAGTAGACGTAGAGGACAACTCGCCAGGAATGATGTCAAATACTATCGCCGAGATGATAGGTTGGGTTAGGTTAGGTTATATTAGGTTATTGATGCATATAAAGGTCGCACGGAGACGTAGAGGCCAACTCGCCAGGAATGTTGTTAAATTATACCGCCGAGATGTCAGGTTGGGTTAGGTTAGGTTATATTACGTTATTGATGTATATAAAGGTCCCACGGAGACGTAGAGGCCAACTCGTCAGGAATGTTGTCAAATATTACCGCCGAGATGTCAGGTTGGGTTAGGTTAGGTTATATTACGTTGTTGATGTATATAAAGGTTTAACGTAGACGTAGAGGCCAACTTGCCAGGAATTTTGTCAAATTTTACCGCCGATAAGATAGTTTGGGTTAGGTTAGGTTATATTAAGTTATTGATGTATATAAAGGTCCCACGGAGACGTAGAATCCAACACGCCAGGATTGTCGTCAAATATTACCGCTGAGATGTCAGGTTGGGTTAGGTTAGGTTATATTACGTTATTGATGCATATCGAGGTCACACGTAGACGTAGAGGACAACCCGCCAGGAATGATGTCAAATATTATCGCCGAGATGATAGGTTGGGTCAGGTTAGGTTATATTAGGTTATTGATGTATATAAAGGTCCCACGGAGACGTAGAGGACAACTCGCCAGGAATGTTGTCCAATATTACCGCCGAGATACTAGGTTGGGCTAGATTAGGTTATATTACGTTATTGATGTATATAAAGGTCCCACGGAGACGTAGAGCCAACTCGCCAGGAATGTTGTCATATATTACCGCCGAGATGTCAGGTTGGGTTAGGTTAGGTTATATTACATTATTCATATATATGAAGGTCCCACGTAGACGTAGAGTCCAACTCGCCAGGATTGTTGTCAAATTTTACCGCCGAGAGGTTAGGTTTTGATGGGTTAGGTTATATTACGTTATTGATGTGTATAAAGGTCACACGGAGACGTAGTTTCCAACTCGCCAGGAATGTTGTCAAATATTACCGCCGAGATGGTAGACTTGGTTAGGTTAGGTTACACTACGATATTGATGTACATAAAGGTCCCACGAATTCGTAGACGCCAGCTCGCCAGGAATGTTGTCAAATATTACCGCCGAGATGTCAGTTTGGGTTAGGTTAGGTTTTATTACGTTGTTGATGTATATAAAGGTCCCACGGACAGGTAGAAGCCAAGTCGCCAGGATTGTTGTCAAATATTACCGCCGATAAGTTAGGTTGGGTTAGGTTAGGTTATATTACGTTATTGACGTACATAAAGATCCCACGGAGACGTAGAGGCCAACTCGCCAGGAATGTTGTCAAATTATACCGCCGAGATGTCAGGTTGGGATAGGTTAGGTTATATTACGTTATTGATGTATATCGAGGTCCCACCTAGACGTAGAGGACAACCCGCCAGGAATGCTGTCAAATATAATCGGCGAGATGATAGGTTGGGTTAGGTTAGGTTATATTACGTTATTGATGTATATAAAGGTACCACGGTGACGTAGAGTCCAACTCGCCAGGAATGTTGTCAAATATTACCGCCGAAATGTCAGGTTGGGTCAGGTTAGGTTACATCACGTTATTGATGTATACGAAGGTACCACGTAGACGTAGAGGACAACTCGCCAGGAATGATGTCAAATATTACCGCCGAGGTGATAGGTTGGGTTATATTATGTTATATAACGTTATTGACGTACATAAAGGTCCCACGGAGTCGTAGAGGGCAGCTCGCCAGGAATGCTGTCAAATATTACCGCCGAGATGCCAGGTTGGGTTAGGTTAGGTTATATTACGTTATTGATGCATATGAATTTCCCACGCAGACGTAGAGGAGAACTCGCCAGGAATGTTGACAAATATTATCCCCGAGATGTCAGGTTGGGTTAGGTTAGGTTATATTACGTTATTGATGTATATGAAGGTCCCTAGTAGACGTAGAGGACAACTCGCCAGGAATGATGTCAAATATTATCGCCGAGATGATAGGTTGCGTTAGGCTAGGTTATATTAGGTTATTGATGTATATAAAGGTCCCAAGGAGACGTAGAATCCAACACGCCAGGATTGTCGTCAAATATTACCGCTGAGATGTCAGGTTGGGTTAGGTTAGGTTATATTACGTTATTGATGCATATCGAGGTCACACGTAGACGTAGAGGACAACCCGCCAGGAATGATGTCAAATATTATCGCCGAGATGATAGGTTGGGTTAGGTTAGGTTATATTAGGTTATTGATGTATATAAAGGTCCCACAGAGACGTAGAGGACAACTCGCCAGGAATGTTGTCAAATATTACCGCCGAAATGTCAGGTTGGGTCAGGTTAGGTTACATCACGTTATTGATGTATACGAAGGTCCCACGTAGACGTAGAGGACAACCCGCCAGGAATGTTGTCAAATATTACCGCCGAGATGTCAGGTTGGGTTAGGTTAGGTTATATTACGTTATTGATGTATATAAAGGTCCCACGGAGACGTAGAGGCCAACTCGCCAGGAATGTTGTCAAATATTACCGCCGATAAGTTAGGTTGGGTTAGGTTAGGTTATATTACGTTATTGACGTACATAAAGATCCCACGGAGACGTAGTGGCCAGCACGCCAGTAATGCAGTCAAATATTACCGCCGAGATGTCAGGCTGGGATAGGTTAGGTTATATTACGTTATTGATGTATATCGGGGTCCCACCTAGACGTAGAGGACAACCCGCCAGGAATGCTGTCAAATATAATCGGCGAGATGATAGGTTGGGTTAGGTTAGGTTATATTACGTTATTGATGTATATAAAGGTACCACGGTGACGTAGAGTCCAACTCGCCTGGAATGTTGTCAGATTTTACCGCCGAGATGATAGGTTGGGTTAGGTTTGGTTATATTACGTTATTGATGTATATAAAGGTCCCAAGGAGACGTAGAATCCAACACGCCAGGATTGTCGTCAAATATTACCGCTGAGATGTCAGGTTGGGTTAGGTTAGGTTATATTACGTTATTGATGCATATCGAGGTCACACGTAGACGTGGAGGACAACTCGCCAGGAATGTTGTCAAATATTACCGCCGAGATGATAGATTGGGTTAGATTAGGTTATATTACGTTATTGATGTATATAAATGTCCCACGGAGACATAGAGACCAACTCGCCAGGAATGTTGTCAAATATTACCGCCGAGATGTCAGGTTGGGTTAGGTTAGGTTATATTACCTTATTCATATATATGAAGGTCCCACGTAGACGTAGAGTCCAACTCGCCAGGATTGTTGTCAAATTTTACCGCTGAGGGTTAGGTTGGGATGGGTTAGGTTATATTACGTTATTGATGTGTATAAATGTCACACGGAGACGTAGTTTCCAACTCGCCAGGAATGTTATCAAATATTACCGCAGAGGTGATAGGTTGGGTTATATTATGTTATATTACGTTATTGACGTACATAAAGGTCCCACGGAGACATAGAGGCCAACTCGCCAGGAATGTTGTAAAATATTACCGCCGAAATGTCAGGTTGGATCAGGTTAGGTTACATTACGTTATTGATGTATACGAAGGTCCCACGTAGACGTAGAGTCCAACTCGCCAGGAATGTTGTCGGATTTTACCGCCGAGATGATAGGTTGGGTTAAGTTTGGTTATATTATGTTATTGATGTATATGAAGGTCCCTAGTAGACGTAGAGTCCAACTCGCCAGGAATGTTGTCAAATATTACAGCCGAGATGTCAGGTTGGGTTAGGTTAGGTTATATTACGTTATTGATGTTTACGAAGGTCCCACGTAGACGTAGAGGACAACTCGCCAGGAATGTTGTCAAATATTACCGCCGAGATAATAGATTGGGTTAGATTAGGTTATATTACGTCATTGATGTATATAAAGGTCCCACGGAGACATAGAGGACAACTCGCCAGGAATGATGTCAAATATTATCGCCGAGATGATAGGTTGCGTTAGGTTAGGTTATATTAGGTTGTTGATGCATATGAATTTCCCACGCAGACGTAGAGGAGAACTCGCCAGGAATGTTGACAAATATTATCCCCGAGATGTCAGGTTCGGTTAGGTTAGGTTATATTACCTTATTCATATATATATGAAGGTCCCACGTAGACGTAGAGTCCAACTCGCCAGGATTGTTGTCAAATTTTACCGCCGAGAGGTTAGGTTGGGAAGGGTTAGGTTATATTACGCTATTGATGTGTATAAATGTGACACTGAGACGTAGTTTCCACCTCGCCAGGAATGTTGTCAAATATTACCGCCGAGATGGTAGACTGGGTTAGGTTAGGTTACACTACGTTATTGATGTACATAAAGGTCCCACGAAGTCGTAGACGCCAGCTCGCCAGGAATGTTGTCAAATATTACCGCCGAGATGTCATGTTGGGTTAGGTTAGGTTATATTACGTTGTTGATGTATATAAAGGTTCAGCGTAGACGTAGAGGCCAAATTGCCAGGAATGTTGTCAAATTTTACCGCCGAGATGTCAGGTTGGGTTAGGTTAGGTTATATTACGTTGTTAATGTATATAAAGGTCCCACGGACAGGTAGAGGCCAAGTTGCGAGGAATGTTGTCAAATATTACCGCCCATAAGTTAGGTTGGGTTAGGTTAGGTTATATTACGTTATTGACGTACATAAAGATCCCACGGAGACGTAGAGGCCAGCACGCCAGTAATGCAGTCAAATATTACCGCCGAGTTGTCAGGTTGGGATAGGTTAGGTTATAATACGTTATTGATGTATATCGAGGTCCCACCTAGACGTTTAGGACAACCCGCCAGGAATGCTGTCAAATATAATCGGCGAGATGATAGGTTGGGTTAGGTTAGGTTATATTACGTTATTGATGTATATAAAGGTACCTCGGTGACGCAGAGTCCAACTCGCCAGGAATGTTGTCAGATTTTACCGCCGAGATGATAGGTTGCGTTAGGTTAGGTTATATTAGGTTATTGATGTATATAAAGGTCCCACGGAGACGTAGAGGCCAACTCGCCAGGAATGTTGTCAAATATTACCGCCGAAATGTCAGGTTGGGTCAGGTTAGGTTACATTACGTTATTGATGTATACGAAGGTACCCCGTAGACGTAGAGGACAACTCGCCAGGAATGTTGTCAAATATTACCGCCGAGATGTCAGGTTGGGTTAGGTTAGGTTATATTACGTCATAGACGTATACAGTGTTCCCAACGAGAAGTAGGGGCCGACAAGCAAGGAATGTGGTTAAATGGCACCGCGAGAGATAAGGTTGGGTTAGGTTAGGTTATATTAGGATAATGGTGTATACAAAGGTCCCACGGACACGTAGATGCCAACTCGCCAGCAATGTTGTCAAATATACCGCCGATAAGATAGGTTGCGTTAGGTTAGTTTATATTACGTTATTGATGTATATAAAGGTCCCATGGAGAGGTAGAGGCCAGCTCGCCAGGAATGTCGTCAAATATTACCGCCGAGATGTCAGGTTGGGTTAGGTTAGGTTATATTACGTTATTGATGTATATGAAGGTCGCTAGTAGACGTAGAGGACAACTCGCCAGGAATGATTGCAAATATTATCGCCGAGATGATAGGTTGGGGTAGGTTAGGTTATATTAGGATACTGATGTATATAAAGGTCCCACGGACACGTAGAAGCCAAGTCGCCAGGAATGTTGTCAAATATTACCGCCGATAAGTTAGGTTGGGTTAGGTTAGGTTATATTACGTTACTGATGTATATGAAGGTCCCTAGTAGACGTAGAGGACAACTCGCCAGGAATGATTGCAAATATTATCGCCGAGATGATAGGTTGGGGTAGGTTAGGTTATATTAGGTTATTAATGTATATAAGGGTCCCACGGAGACGTAGAGGCCAACTCGCCAGGAATGTTGTCAAATTATTCCGCCGAGATGTCAGGTTGGGTTAGGTTAGGTTATATTACGTCATAGACGTATACAGTGTTCCCAACGAGAAGTAGGGGCCGACAAGCAAGGAATGTGGTTAAATGGTACCGCGAGAGATAAGGTTGGGTTAGGTTAGGTAATATTAGGATACTGGTGTATACAAAGGTCCCACGGACACGTAGATGCCAACTCGCCAGCAACGTTGTCAAATATACCGTCGATAAGATAGGTTGCGTTAGGTTAGATTATATTACGTTATTGATGTATATAAAGGTCCCACGGAGACATAGAGGCCAACTCGCCAGGAATGTTGTCAAATATTACCGCCGAGATGTCAGGTTGGGTTAGGTTAGGTTATATAACCTTATTCATATATATGAAGGTCCCACGTAGACGTAGAGTCCAACTCGCCAGGATTGTTGTCAAATTTTACCGCCAAGAGGTTAGGTTGGGATGGGTTAGGTTATATTACGTTATTGATGTGTATAAAGGTCGCACGGAGACGTAGTTTCCAACTCGCCAGGAATGTTGTCCAATATTACTGCCGAGGTGATAGGTTGGGTTATATTATGTTGTATTACGTTATTGACGTACATAAAGGTCCCACGGAGTCGTAGAGGGCAGCTCGCCAGGAATGCTGTCAAATATTACCGCCGAGATGCCAGGTTGGGTTAGGTTAGGTTATATTACGTTATTGATGCATATGAATTTCCCACGCAGACGTAGAGGAGAACTCGCCAGGAATGTTGACAAATACTATCCCAGAGATGTCAGTTTGGGTTAGGTTGGGTTTTATTAGGATGCTAATGTATATGGAGGTCCCACGGACACGTAGAGGCCAAGTCGCCAGGAATGTTGTCAAATATTACCGCCGATAAGTTAGGTTGGGTTAGGTTAGGTTATATTACGTTATTGATGTATATGATGGTCCTTAGTAGAGGTAGAGGACAAGCCGCCAGGAATGTTTGTCAAACATTATCGCCGAGATGATAGGTTGGGTTAGGTTAGGTTACATTACGTTATTGATGTATATAAAGGTCCCACGGAGACGTACAGGCCATCTCGCCAGGAATGTTGTCAAATATTACCGCCGAGATGATAGGTTGGGTTAGGTTAGGTTACAGTACGTTATTGATGTATATAAAGGTCCCACGGAGACGTAGAGGCCAACTCGCCAGGAATGTTGTCAAATATTACCGCCGAGATGATAGGTTGGATTAGATTAGATTATATTACGTTATTGATGTATATGAAGGTCCCACGTAGACATAGAGGCCATCTCGCCAGGAATGTTGTCAAATATTACCGCCGAGATGTCAGGTTGGGTTAGGTTAGGTTATATTACGTTATTGATGTATATGAAGGTCCCTAGTAGACGTAGAGGACAACTCGCCAGGAATGATTGCAAATATTATCGCCGATAAGATAGGTTGCGTTAGGTTAGTTTATATTACGTTATTGATGTATATAAAGGTCCCAAGGAGACGTAGAGGCCAACTCGCCAGGAATTTTGTCAAATATTATTGCCGAGATGTCACGTTGGGTTAGGCTAGGTTATATTACGTTATTGATGTATATAAAGGTCCCACGGAGACGTAGAATCCAACACGCCAGGAATGTCGTCAAATATTACCGCTGAGATGTCAGGTTGGGTTAGGTTAGGTTATATTAAGTTATGGATGCATATGAATGTCCCACGCAGACGTAGAGGAGAACTCGCCAGTAATGTTGACAAATATTACCGCCGAGATGATAGGTTGGGTTTGGTTGGGTTATATTAGGATACTGATGTATATAAAGGTCCCACGGACACGTAGAAGCCAAGTCGCCAGGAATGTTGTCAAATATTACCGCCGATACGTTAGGTTGGGTTAGGTTAGGTTATATTACGTTATTGACGTACATAAAGATCCCATGGAGAGGTAGAGGCCAGCTCGCCAGGAATGTCGTCAAATATTACCGCCGAGACGTCAGGTTGGGTTAGGTTAGGTTATATTACGTCATAGACGTATACAGTGTTCCCAACGAGAAGTAGAGGCCGACAAGCAATGATTGTGGTTAAATGGTACCGCGAGAGATAAGGTTGGGTTAGGTTAGGTTATATTAGGATACTGGTGTATACAAAGGTCGCACGGACACGTAGATGCCAACTCGCCAGCAATGTTGTCAAATATACCGTCGATAAGATAGGTTGCGTTAGGTTAGATTATATTACGTTATTGATGTATATAAAGGTCCCACGGAGACATAGAGGCCAACTCGCCAGGAATGTTGTCAAATATTACCGCCGAGATGTCAGGTTGGGTTAGGTTAGGTTATATAACCTTATTCATATATATGAAGGTCCCACGTAGACGTAGAGTCCAACTCGCCAGGATTGTTGTCAAATTTTACCGCCAAGAGGTTAGGTTGGGATGGGTTAGGTTATATTACGTTATTGATGTGTATAAAGGTCGCACGGAGACGTAGTTTCCAACTCGCCAGGAATGTTGTCCAATATTACTGCCGAGGTGATAGGTTGGGTTATATTATGTTATATTACGTTATTGACGTACATAAAGGTCCCACGGAGTCGTAGAGGGCAGCTCGCCAGGAATGCTGTCAAATATTACCGCCGAGATGCCAGGTTGGGTTAGGTTAGGTTATATTACGTTATTGATGCATATGAATTTCCCACGCAGACGTAGAGGAGAACTCGCCAGGAATGTTGACAAATACTATCCCAGAGATGTCAGTTTGGGTTAGGTTGGGTTTTATTAGGATGCTAATGTATATGGAGGTCCCACGGACACGTAGAGGCCAAGTCGCCAGGAATGTTGTCAAATATTACCGCCGATAAGTTAGGTTGGGTTAGGTTAGGTTATATTACGTTATTGATGTATATGAAGGTCCTTAGTAGAGGTAGAGGACAAGCCGCCAGGAATGTTTGTCAAACATTATCGCCGAGATGATAGGTTGGGTTAGGTTAGGTTACATTACGTTATTGATGTATATAAAGGTCCCACGGAGACGTACAGGCCATCTCGCCAGGAATGTTGTCAAATATTACCGCCGAGATGATAGGTTGGGTTAGGTTAGGTTACAGTACGTTATTGATGTATATAAAGGTCCCACGGAGACGTAGAGGCCAACTCGCCAGGAATGTTGTCAAATATTACCGCCGAGATGATAGGTTGGATTAGATTAGATTATATTACGTTATTGATGTATATGAAGGTCCCACGTAGACATAGAGGCCATCTCGCCAGGAATGTTGTCAAATATTACCGCCGAGATGTCAGGTTGGGTTAGGTTAGGTTATATTACGTTATTGATGTATATGAAGGTCCCTAGTAGACGTAGAGGACAACTCGCCAGGAATGATTGCAAATATTATCGCCGATAAGATAGGTTGCGTTAGGTTAGTTTATATTACGTTATTGATGTATATAAAGGTCCCAAGGAGACGTAGAGGCCAACTCGCCAGGAATTTTGTCAAATATTATTGCCGAGATGTCACGTTGGGTTAGGCTAGGTTATATTACGTTATTGATGTATATAATGGTCCCACGGAGACGTAGAATCCAACACGCCAGGAATGTCGTCAAATATTACCGCTGAGATGTCAGGTTGGGTTAGGTTAGGTTATATTAAGTTATGGATGCATATGAATGTCCCACGCAGACGTAGAGGAGAACTCGCCAGTAATGTTGACAAATATTACCGCCGAGATGATAGGTTGGGTTTGGTTGGGTTATATTAGGATACTGATGTATATAAAGGTCCCACGGACACGTAGAAGCCAAGTCGCCAGGAATGTTGTCAAATATTACCGCCGATACGTTAGGTTGGGTTAGGTTAGGTTATATTACGTTATTGACGTACATAAAGATCCCATGGAGAGGTAGAGGCCAGCTCGCCAGGAATGTCGTCAAATATTACCGCCGAGACGTCAGGTTGGGTTAGGTTAGGTTATATTACGTCATAGACGTATACAGTGTTCCCAACGAGAAGTAGAGGCCGACAAGCAATGATTGTGGTTAAATGGTACCGCGAGAGATAAGGTTGGGTTAGGTTAGGTTATATTAGGATACTGGTGTATACAAAGGTCGCACGGACACGTAGATGCCAACTCGCCAGCAATGTTGTCAAATATACCGTCGATAAGATAGGTTGCGTTAGGTTAGATTATATTACGTTATTGATGTATATAAAGGTCCCACGGAGACGTAGAGGCCAACTCGCCAGGAATTTTGTCAAATATACCGCCGATAAGATAGGTTGCGTTAGGTTAGTTTATATTACGTTATTGATGTATATAAAGGTCCCACGGAGATGTAGAGGCCAACTCGCCAGGAATTTTGTCAAATATTACCGCCGAGATGTTAGGTTGGTTTAGGCTAGGTTATATTACGTTATTGATGTATATAAAGGTCCCACGGAGACGTAGAATCCAACACGCCAGGAATGTCGTCAAATATTACCGCTGAGAGGTCAGGTTGGGTTAGGTTAGTTTATATTACGTTATTGATGTATATGAAGGTCCCTAGTAGACGTAGAGGACAACTCGCCAGGAATGTTGTCAAATATTACCGCCGAGATGTCAGGTTGGGTTAGGCTAGGTTATATTACGTTATTGATGTATATAAAGGTCCCACGGAGACGTAGAGGCCAACTCGCCAGGAATTTTGTCAAATATTACCGCCGAGATGTCAGGTTGGGTTAGGCTAGGTTATATTAGGTTATTGATGTATATAAAGGTCCCACGGAGACGTAGAATCCAACACGCCAGGAATGTCGTCAAATATTACCGCTGAGATGTCAGGTTGGGTTAGGTTAGGTTATATTACGTTATTGATGTATATGAAGGTCCCTAGTAGACGTAGAGGACAACTCGCCAGGAATGATGTCAAATATTATCGCCGAGATGATAGGTTGGGGTAGGTTAGGTTGTATTAAGTTATTAATGTATATAAGGGTCCCACGGAGACGTAGAGGCCAACTCGCCAGGAATGTTGTCAAATTATACCGACGAGATGTCAGGTTGGGTTAGGTTAGGTTATATTACGTCATAGACGTATACAGTGTTCCCACCGAGAAGTAGGGGCCGACAAGCAAGGAATGTGGTTAAATGGTACCACGAGAGATTAGGTTGGGTTAGGTTAGGTTATATTAGGATACTGATGTATACAAAGGTCCCACGGACACGTAGATGCCAACTCGCCAGGGATGTTGTCAAATATTACCGCCGATAAGTTAGGTTGGGTTAGGTTAAGTTATATTACGTTATTGATGTATATAAAGGTCCCACGGAGACGTAGAGGCCAACTCGCCAGGAATTTTGTCAAATATTACCGCCGATATGTCAGGTTGGGTTAGGCTAGGTTATATTACGTTATTGATGTATATAAAGGTCCCACGGAGACGTAGAATCCAACACGCCAGGAATGTCGTCAAATATTACCGCTGAGATGTCAGGTTGGGTTAGGTTAGGTTATATTAAGTTATGGATGCATATGAATGTCCCACGCAGACGTAGAGGAGAACTCGCCAGTAATGTTGACAAATATTACCGCCGAGATGATAGGTTGGGTTTGGTTGGGTTATATTAGGATACTGATGTATATAAAGGTCCCACGGACACGTAGAAGCCAAGTCGCCAGGAATGTTGTCCAATATTACCGCCGAGATATCAGGTTGGGTTAGGCTAGGTTATATTACGTTATTGATGTATATAAAGGTCCCACGGAGACGTAGAATCCAACACGCCAGGAATGTCGTCAAATATTACCGCTGAGATGTCAGGTTGGGTTAGGTTAGGTTATATTAAGTTATGGATGCATATGAATGTCCCACGCAGACGTAGAGGAGAACTCGCCAGTAATGTTGACAAATATTACCGCCGAGATGTCAGGTTGGGTTAGGTTAGGTTATATTACGTTACTGATGTATATGAAGGTCCATAGTAGACGTAGAGGACAACTCGCCAGGAATGATTGCAAATATTATCGCCGAGATGATAGGTTGGGGTAGGTTAGGTTGTATTAAGTTATTAATGTATATAAGTGTCCCACGGAGACGTAGAGGCCAACTCGCCAGGAATGTTGTCAAATTATACCGCCGAGATGTCAGGTTGGGTTAGGTTAGGTTATATTACGTCATAGACGTATACAGTGTTCCCACCGAGAAGTAGGGGCCGACAAGCAAGGAATGTGGTTAAATGGTACCACGAGAGATTAGGTTGGGTTAGGTTAGGTTATATTAGGATACTGATGTATACAAAGGTCCCACGGACACGTAGATGCCAACTCGCCAGGGATGTTGTCAAATATTACCGCCGATAAGTTAGGTTGGGTTAGGTTAAGTTATATTACGTTATTGACGTACATAAAGATCCCACGGCGACGTAGAGGCCAGCTCGCCAGGAATGCTGTCAAATATTACCGCCGAGATGTCAGGTTGGGTTAGGTTAGGTTATATTACGTTATTGATGTATATAAAGGTCCCACGGAGACATAGAATCCAACTCGACAGGAATGTCGTCAAATATTACCGCCGAGATGTCAGGTTGTGTTAGGTTAGGTTATAATACGTTATTGATGTATATGAAGGTCCCACGTAGACGTAGAGGACAACCCGCCAGGAATGTTGTCAAATATTATCGCCGAGATGATAGGTTGGGTTAGGTTAGGTTATATTACGTTATTGATGCATATGAACGTCCCACGTAGACGTAGGGGACAACTCGCCAGAAATGTTCTCAAATATTATCGCCGAGATGATAGGTTGGTTTAGGTTAGGTTATGTTACGTTATTGATGTATATAAGGGTACCACGGAGACGTAGAGTCCAACTCGCCAGGAATGTTGTCAAATATTACCGCCGAGGTGATAGGTTGGGTTAGATTATGTTATATTACGTTATTGACGTACATAAAGGTCCCACGGTGTCGTAGAGCGCAGCTCGCCAGGAATGCTGTCAAATATTACCGCCGAGATGTCAGGTTGGGTTAGGTTAGGATATATTACGTTATTGATGTATATAAAGGTCCCACGGAGACGTAGAGTCCAACTCGTCAGGAATGTCGTCAAATATTACCGCCGATATGTCAGGTTGGGTTAGGTTAGGTTATATTACGTTATTGATGTATATGAAGGTCCCTAGTAGACGTAGAGGACAACTCGCCAGGAATGATTGCAAATATTATCGCCGAGATGATAGGTTGGGGTAGGTTAGGTTATATTAGGTTATTAATGTATATAAGGGTCCCACGGAGACGTAGAGGCCAACTCGGCAGGAATGTTGTCAAATTATACCGCCGAGATGTCAGGTTGGGTTAGGTTAGGTTATATTACGTCATAGACGTATACAGTGTTTCCAACGAGAAGTGGGGGCCGACAAGCAAGGAATGTGGTTAAATGGTACCGCGAGAGATAAGGTTGGGTTACGTTAGGTTATATTAGGATACTGGTGTATACAAAGGTCCCACGGACACGTAGATGCCAACTCGCCAGCAATGTTGTCAAATATACCGCCGACAAGATAGGTTGCGTTAGGTTCGTTTATATTACGTTATTGATGTATATAAAGGTCCCACGGAGACATAGAATCCAACTCGACAGGAATGTCGTGAAATATTACCGCCGAGATGTCAGGTTGGGTTAGGTTAGGTTATATTACGTTATTGATGTATATGAACGTCCTTAGTAGACGTAGAGGACAACCCGCCAGGAATGTTGTCAAATATTACCGCCGAGATGTCAGGTTGTGTTAGGTTAGGTTATATTACGTTATTGATGTATATGAAGGTCCCACGTAGACGTAGAGGACAACCCGCCAGGAATGTTGTCAAATATTATCGCCGAGATGATAGGTTGGGTTAGGTTAGGTTATATTACGTTATTGATGCATATGAACGTCCCACGTAGACGTAGGGGACAACTCGCCAGAAATGTTCTCAAATATTATCGCCGAGATGATAGGTTGGTTTAGGTTAGGTTATGTTACGTTATTGATGTATATAAGGGTACCACGGAGACGTAGATTCCAACTCGTCAGGAATGTCGTGAAATATTACCGCCGAGATGTCAGGTTGGGTTAGGTTAGGTTATATTACGTTATTGATGTATATGAAGGTCCCTAGTAGACGTAGAGGACAACTCGCCAGGAATGATGTCAAATATTATCGCCGAGATGATAGGTTGGGTTAGGTTAGGTTATATTAGGTTATTGATGTATATAAGGGTCCCACGGAGACGTAGAGGCCAACTCGCCAGGAATGTTGTCAAATTATACCGCCGAGATGTCAGGTTGGGTTAGGTTAGGTTATATTACGTCATAGACGTATACAGTGTTCCCACCGAGAAGTAGGGGCCGACAAGCAAGGAATGTGGTTAAATGGTACCACGAGAGATTAGGTTGGGTTAGGTTAGGTTATATTAGGATACTGATGTATACAAAGGTCCCACGGACACGTAGATGCCAACTCGCCAGGGATGTTGTCAAATATTACCGCCGATAAGTTAGGTTGGGTTAGGTTAAGTTATATTACGTTATTGACGTACATAAAGATCCCACGGCGACGTAGAGGCCAGCTCGCCAGGAATGCTGTCAAATATTACCGCCGAGATGTCAGGTTGGGTTAGGTTAGGTTATATTACGTTATTGATGTATATAAAGGTCCCACGGAGACATAGAATCCAACTCGACAGGAATGTCGTCAAATATTACCGCCGAGATGTCAGGTTGTGTTAGGTTAGGTTATAATACGTTATTGATGTATATGAAGGTCCCACGTAGACGTAGAGGACAACCCGCCAGGAATGTTGTCAAATATTATCGCCGAGATGATAGGTTGGGTTAGGTTAGGTTATATTACGTTATTGATGCATATGAACGTCCCACGTAGACGTAGGGGACAACTCGCCAGAAATGTTCTCAAATATTATCGCCGAGATGATAGGTTGGTTTAGGTTAGGTTATGTTACGTTATTGATGTATATAAGGGTACCACGGAGACGTAGAGTCCAACTCGCCAGGAATGTTGTCAAATATTACCGCCGAGGTGATAGGTTGGGTTAGATTATGTTATATTACGTTATTGACGTACATAAAGATCCCACGGAGACGTAGAGGCCAGCTCGCCAGGAATGCTGTCAAATATAACCGCCGAGATGTCATGTTGGGTTAGGTTAGGATATATTACGTTATTGATGTATATAAAGGTCCCACGGAGACGTAGAGTCCAACTCGTCAGGAATGTCGTCCAATATTACCGCCGATATGTAAGGTTGGGTTAGGTTAGGTTATATTACGTTATTGATGTATATGAAGGTCCCTAGTAGACGTAGGGGACAACTCGCCAGGAATGATTGCAAATATTATCGCCGAGATGATAGGTTGGGGTAGGTTAGGTTATATTAGGTTATTAATGTATATAAGGGTCCCACGGAGACGTAGAGGCCAACTCGGCAGGAATGTTGTCAAATTATACCGCCGAGATGTCAGGTTGGGTTAGGTTAGGATATATTACGTCATAGACGTATACAGTGTTCCCAACGAGAAGTGGGGGCCGACAAGCAAGGAATGTGGTTAAATGGTACCGCGAGAGATAAGGTTGGGTTAGGTTAGGTTATATTAGGATACTGGTGTATACAAGGGTCCCACGGACACGTAGATGCCAACTCGCCAGCAATGTTGTCAAATATACCGCCGACAAGATAGGTTGCGTTAGGTTAGTTTATATTACGTTATTGATGTATATAAAGGTCCCACGGAGACGTAGATTCCAACTCGTCAGGAATGTCGTGAAATATTACCGCCGAGATGTCAGGTTGGGTTAGGTTAGGTTATATTACGTTATTGATGTATATGAAGGTCCCTAGTAGACGTAGAGGACAACTCGCCAGGAATGATGTCAAATATTATCGCCGAGATGATAGGTTGGGTTAGGTTAGGTTATATTAGGTTATTGATGTATATAAGGGTCCCACGGAGACGTAGAGGCCAACTCGCCAGGAATGTTGTCAAATTATACCGCCGAGATGTCAGGTTGGGTTAGGTTAGGATATATTACGTCATAGACGTATACAGTGTTCCCACCGAGAAGTAGGGGCCGACAAGCAAGGAATGTGGTTAAATGGTACCACGAGAGATTAGGTTGGGTTAGGTTAGGTTATATTAGGATACTGATGTATACAAAGGTCCCACGGACACGTAGATGCCAACTCGCCAGGGATGTTGTCAAATATTACCGCCGATAAGTTAGGTTGGGTTAGGTTAAGTTATATTACGTTATTGACGTACATAAAGATCCCACGGCGACGTAGAGGCCAGCTCGCCAGGAATGCTGTCAAATATTACCGCCGAGATGTCAGGTTGGGTTAGGTTAGGTTATATTACGTTATTGATGTATATAAAGGTCCCACGGAGACATAGAATCCAACTCGACAGGAATGTCGTAAAATATTACCGCCGAGATGTCAGGTTGTGTTAGGTTAGGTTATAATACGTTATTGATGTATATGAAGGTCCCACGTAGACGTAGAGGACAACCCGCCAGGAATGTTGTCAAATATTATCGCCGAGATGATAGGTTGGGTTAGGTTAGGTTATATTACGTTATTGATGCATATGAACGTCCCACGTAGACGTAGGGGACAACTCGCCAGAAATGTTCTCAAATATTATCGCCGAGATGATAGGTTGGTTTAGGTTAGGTTATGTTACGTTATTGATGTATATAAGGGTACCACGGAGACGTAGAGTCCAACTCGCCAGGAATGTTGTCAAATATTACCGCCGAGGTGATAGGTTGGGTTAGATTATGTTATATTACGTTATTGACGTACATAAAGGTCCCACGGAGTCGTAGAGCGCAGCTCGCCAGGAATGCTGTCAAATATTACCGCCGAGATGTCAGGTTGGGTTAGGTTAGGATATATTACGTTATTGATGTATATAAAGGTCCCACGGAGACGTAGAGTCCAACTCGTCAGGAATGTCGTCAAATATTACCGCCGATATGTCAGGTTGGGTTAGGTTAGGTTATATTACGTTATTGATGTATATGAAGGTCCCTAGTAGACGTAGAGGACAACTCGCCAGGAATGATTGCAAATATTATCGCCGAGATGATAGGTTGGGGTAGGTTAGGTTATATTAGGTTATTAATGTATATAAGGGTCCCACGGAGACGTAGAGGCCAACTCAGCAGGAATGTTGTCAAATTATACCGCCGAGATGTCAGGTTGGGTTAGGTTAGGTTATATTACGTCATAGACGTATACAGTGTTCCCAACGAGAAGTGGGGGCCGACAAGCAAGGAATGTGGTTAAATGGTACCGCGAGAGATAAGGTTGGGTTAGGTTAGGTTATATTAGGATACTGGTGTATACAAAGGTCCCACGGACACGTAGATGCCAACTCGCCAGCAATGTTGTCAAATATACCGCCGACAAGATAGGTTGCGTTAGGTTCGTTTATATTAGGTTATTGATGTATATAAAGGTCCCACGGAGACATAGAATCCAACTCGACAGGAATGTCGTGAAATATTACCGCCGAGATGTCAGGTTGGGTTAGGTTAGGTTATATTACGTTATTGATGTATATGAACGTCCTTAGTATACGTAGAGGACAACCCGCCAGGAATGTTGTCAAATATTACCGCCGATAAGTTAGGTTGGGTTAGGGTAGGTTATATTACATTATTGACGTATATAAAGGTCCACGGACACGTAGATGCCAACTCGCCAGCAATGTTGTCAAATATACCGCCGATAAGATAGGTTGCGTTAGGTTAGTTTATATTACGTTATTGATGTATATAAAGGTCCCACGGAGACGTAGAGGCCAACTCGCCAGGAATTTTGTCAAATATTACCGCCGAGATGTCAGGATGGGTTAGGCTAGGTTGTATTACGTTATTGATGTATATAAAGGTCCCACGGAGACGTAGAATCCAACACGCCAGGAATGTCGTCAAATATTACCGCTGAGATGTCAGGTTGGGTTAGGTTAGGTTATATTACATTATTGATGTATATGAAGGTCCCTAGTAGACGTAGAGGACAACTCGCCAGGAATGATGTCAAATATTATCGCCGAGATGATAGGTTGGGGTAGGTTAGGTTGTATTAAGTTATTAATGTATATAAGGGTCCCACGGAGACGTAGAGGCCAACTCGCCAGGAATGTTGTCAAATTATACCGCCGAGATGTCAGGTTGGGTTAGGTTAGGTTATATTACGTCATAGACGTATACAGTGTTCCCACTGAGAAGTAGGGGCCGACAAGCAAGGAATGTGGTTAAATGGTACCACGAGAGATTAGGTTGGGTTAGGTTAGGTTATATTAGGATACTGATGTATACAAAGGTCCCACGGACACGTAGATGCCAACTCGCCAGGGATGTTGTCAAATATTACCGCCGATAAGTTAGGTTGGGTTAGGTTAAGTTATATTACGTTATTAACGTTCATAAAGATCCCACAGCGACGTAGAGGCCAGCTCGCCAGGAATGCTGTCAAATATTACCGCCGAGATGTCAGGTTGGGTTAGGTTAGGTTATATTACGTTATTGATGTATATAAAGGTCCCACGGAGACATAGAATCCAACTCGACAGGAATGTCGTCAAATATTACCGCCGAGATGTCAGGTTGTGTTAGGTTAGGTTATATTACGTTATTGATGTATATGAAGGTCCCACGTAGACGTAGAGGACAACCCGCCAGGAATGTTGTCAAATATTATCGCCGAGATGATAGGTTGGGTTAGGTTAGGTTATATTACGTTATTGATGCATATGAACGTCCCACGTAGACGTAGGGGACAACTCGCCAGAAATGTTCTCAAATATTATCGCCGAGATGATAGGTTGGTTTAGGTTAGGTTATGTTACGTTATTGATGTATATAAGGGTACCACGGAGACGTAGAGTCCAACTCGCCAGGAATGTTGTCAAATATTACCGCCGAGGTGATAGGTTGGGTTAGATTATGTTATATTACGTTATTGACGTACATAAAGGTCCCACGGAGTCGTAGAGGGCAGCTCGCCAGGAATGCTGTCAAATATTACCGCCGAGATGTCAGGTTGGGTTAGGTTAGGATATATTACGTTATTGATGTATATAAAGGTCCCACGGAGACGTAGAGTCCAACTCGTCAGGAATGTCGTGAAATATTACCGCCGATATGTCAGGTTGGGTTAGGTTAGGTTATATTACGTTATTGATGTATATGAAGGTCCCTAGTAGACGTAGAGGACAACTCGCCAGGAATGATTGCAAATATTATCGCCGAGATGATAGGTTGGGGTAGGTTAGGTTATATTAGGTTATTAATGTATATAAGGGTCCCACGGAGACGTAGAGGCCAACTCGGCAGGAATGTTGTCAAATTATACCGCCGAGATGTCAGGTTGGGTTAGGTTAGGTTATATTACGTCATAGACGTATACAGTGTTCCCAACGAGGAGTGGGGGCCGACAAGCAAGGAATGTGGTTAAATGGTACCGCGAGAGATAAGGTTGGGTTAGGTTAGGTTATATTAGGATACTGGTGTATACAAAGGTCCCACGGACACGTAGATGCCAACTCGCCAGCAATGTTGTCAAATATACCGCCGACAAGATAGGTTGCGTTAGTTTCGTTTATATTACGTTCTTGATGTATATAAAGGTCCCACGGAGACATAGAATCCAACTCGACAGGGATGTCGTGAAATATTACCGCCGAGATGTCAGGTTGGGTTAGGTTAGGTTATATTACGTTATTGATGTATATGAACGTCCTTAGTAGACGTAGAGGACAACCCGCCAGGAATGTTGTCAAATATTACCGCCGATAAGTTAGGTTGGGTTAGGGTAGGTTATATTACATTATTGACGTATATAAAGGTCCACGGACACGTAGATGCCAACTCGCCAGCAATGCTGTCAAATATACCGCCGATAAGATAGGTTGCGTTAGGTTAGTTTATATTACGTTATTGATGTATATAAAGGTCCCACGGAGACGTAGAGGCCAACTCGCCAGGAATTTTGTCAAATATTACCACCGAGATGTCAGGATGGGTTAGGCTAGGTTGTATTACGTTATTGATGTATATAAAGGTCCCACGGAGACGTAGAATCCAACACGCCAGGAATGTCGTCAAATATTACCGCTGAGATGTCAGGTTGGGTTAGGTTAGGTTATATTACATTATTGATGTATATGAAGGTCCCTAGTAGACGTAGAGGACAACTCGCCAGGAATGATGTCAAATATTATCGCCGAGATGATAGGTTGGGGTAGGTTAGGTTGTATTAAGTTATTAATGTATATAAGGGTCCCACGGAGACGTAGAGGCCAACTCGCCAGGAATGTTGTCAAATTATACCGCCGAGATGTCAGGTTGGGTTAGGTTAGGTTATATTACGTCATAGACGTATACAGTGTTCCCACCGAGAAGTAGGGGCCGACAAGCAAGGAATGTGGTTAAATGGTACCACGAGAGATTAGGTTGGGTTAGGTTAGGTTATATTAGGATACTGATGTATACAAAGGTCCCACGGACACGTAGATGCCAACTCGCCAGGGATGTTGTCAAATATTACCGCCGATAAGTTAGGTTGGGTTAGGTTAAGTTATATTACGTTATTGACGTACATAAAGATCCCACGGCGACGTAGAGGCCAGCTCGCCAGGAATGCTGTCAAATATTACCGCCGAGATGTCAGGTTGGGTTAGGTTAGGTTATATTACGTTATTGATGTATATAAAGGTCCCACGGAGACATAGAATCCAACTCGACAGGAATGTCGTCAAATATTACCGCCGAGATGTCAGGTTGTGTTAGGTTAGGTTATAATACGTTATTGATGTATATGAAGGTCCCACGTAGACGTAGAGGACAACCCGCCAGGAATGTTGTCAAATACTATCGCCGAGATGATAGGTTGGGTTAGGTTAGGTTATATTACGTTATTGATGCATATGAACGTCCCACGTAGACGTAGGGGACAACTCGCCAGAAATGTTCTCAAATATTATCGCCGAGATGATAGGTTGGTTTAGGTTAGGTTATGTTACGTTATTGATGTATATAAGGGTACCACGGAGACGTAGAGTCCAACTCGCCAGGAATGTTGTCAAATATTACCGCCGAGGTGATAGGTTGGGTTAGATTATGTTATATTACGTTATTGACGTACATAAAGATCCCACGGAGACGTAGAGGCCAGCTCGCCAGGAATGCTGTCAAATATAACCGCCGAGATGTCATGTTGGGTTAGGTTAGTTTATATTACGTTATTGATGTATATAAAGGTCCCACGGAGACGTAGATTCCAACTCGTCAGGAATGTCGTGAAATATTACCGCCGAGATGTCAGGTTGGGTTAGGTTAGGTTATATTACGTTATTGATGTATATGAAGGTCCCTAGTAGACGTAGAGGACAACTCGCCAGGAATGATGTCAAATATTAT
The DNA here is from genome assembly GCA_963969225.1 of Xylocopa violacea. Lineage (NCBI taxonomy): Eukaryota > Metazoa > Arthropoda > Insecta > Hymenoptera > Apidae > Xylocopa > Xylocopa violacea. The sequence goes on from CAXAJV010001172.1 coordinate 164,804, forward strand.
CGCCGAGATGATAGGTTGGGTTAGGTTAGGTTATATTAGGTTATTGATGTATATAAGGGTCCCACGGAGACGTAGAGGCCAACTCGCCAGGAATGTTGTCAAATTATACCGCCGAGATGTCAGGTTGGGTTAGGTTAGGATATATTACGTCATAGACGTATACAGTGTTCCCACCGAGAAGTAGGGGCCGACAAGCAAGGAATGTGGTTAAATGGTACCACGAGAGATTAGGTTGGGTTAGGTTAGGTTATATTAGGATACTGATGTATACAAAGGTCCCACGGACACGTAGATGCCAACTCGCCAGGGATGTTGTCAAATATTACCGCCGATAAGTTAGGTTGGGTTAGGTTAAGTTATATTACGTTATTGACGTACATAAAGATCCCACGGCGACGTAGAGGCCAGCTCGCCAGGAATGCTGTCAAATATTACCGCCGAGATGTCAGGTTGGGTTAGGTTAGGTTATATTACGTTATTGATGTATATAACGGTCCCACGGAGACATAGAATCCAACTCGACAGGAATGTCGTAAAATATTACCGCCGAGATGTCAGGTTGTGTTAGGTTAGGTTATAATACGTTATTGATGTATATGAAGGTCCCACGTAGACGTAGAGGACAACCCGCCAGGAATGTTGTCAAATATTATCGCCGAGATGATAGGTTGGGTTAGGTTAGGTTATATTACGTTATTGATGCATATGAACGTCCCACGTAGACGTAGGGGACAACTCGCCAGAAATGTTCTCAAATATTATCGCCGAGATGATAGGTTGGTTTAGGTTAGGTTATGTTACGTTATTGATGTATATAAGGGTACCACGGAGACGTAGAGTCCAACTCGCCAGGAATGTTGTCAAATATTACCGCCGAGGTGATAGGTTGGGTTAGATTATGTTATATTACGTTATTGACGTACATAAAGGTCCCACGGAGTCGTAGAGGGCAGCTCGCCAGGAATGCTGTCAAATAGTACCGCCGAGATGTCAGGTTGGGTTAGGTTAGGATATATTACGTTATTGATGTATATAAAGGTCCCACGGAGACGTAGAGTCCAACTCGTCAGGAATGTCGTGAAATATTACCGCCGATATGTCAGGTTGGGTTAGGTTAGGTTATATTACGTTATTGATGTATATGAAGGTCCCTAGTAGACGTAGAGGAGAACTCGCCAGGAATGATTGCAAATATTATCGCCGAGATGATAGGTTGGGGTAGGTTAGGTTATATTAGGTTATTAATGTATATAAGGGTCCCACGGAGACGTAGAGGCCAACTCGGCAGGAATGTTGTCAAATTATACCGCCGAGATGTCAGGTTGGGTTAGGTTAGGTTATATTACGTCATAGACGTATACAGTGTTCCCAACGAGAAGTGGGGGCCGACAAGCAAGGAATGTGGTTAAATGGTACCGCGAGAGATAAGGTTGGGTTAGGTTAGGTTATATTAGGATACTGGTGTATACAAAGGTCCCACGGACACGTAGATGCCAACTCGCCAGCAATGTTGTCAAATATACCGCCGACAAGATAGGTTGCGTTAGTTTCGTTTATATTACGTTATTGATGTATATAAAGGTCCCACGGAGACATAGAATCCAACTCGACAGGGATGTCGTGAAATATTACCGCCGAGATGTCAGGTTGGGTTAGGTTAGGTTATATTACGTTATTGATGTATATGAACGTCCTTAGTAGACGTAGAGGACAACCCGCCAGGAATGTTGTCAAATATTACCGCCGATAAGTTAGGTTGGGTTAGGGTAGGTTATATTACATTATTGACGTATATAAAGGTCCACGGACACGTAGATGCCAACTCGCCAGCAATGCTGTCAAATATACCGCCGATAAGATAGATTGCGTTAGGTTAGTTTATATTACGTTATTGATGTATATAAAGGTCCCACGGAGACGTAGAGGCCAACTCGCCAGGAATTTTGTCAAATATTACCACCGAGATGTCAGGATGGGTTAGGCTAGGTTGTATTACGTTATTGATGTATATAAAGGTCCCACGGAGACGTAGAATCCAACACGCCAGGAATGTCGTCAAATATTACCGCTGAGATGTCAGGTTGGGTTAGGTTAGGTTATATTACATTATTGATGTATATGAAGGTCCCTAGTAGACGTAGAGGACAACTCGCCAGGAATGATGTCAAATATTATCGCCGAGATGATAGGTTGGGGTAGGTTAGGTTGTATTAAGTTATTAATGTATATAAGGGTCCCACGGAGACGTAGAGGCCAACTCGCCAGGAATGTTGTCAAATTATACCGCCGAGATGTCAGGTTGGGTTAGGTTAGGTTATATTACGTCATAGACGTATACAGTGTTCCCACCGAGAAGTAGGGGCCGACAAGCAAGGAATGTGGTTAAATGGTACCACGAGAGATTAGGTTGGGTTAGGTTAGGTTATATTAGGATACTGATGTATACAAAGGTCCCACGGACACGTAGATGCCAACTCGCCAGGGATGTTGTCAAATATTACCGCCGATAAGTTAGGTTGGGTTAGGTTAAGTTATATTACGTTATTGACGTACATAAAGATCCCACGGCGACGTAGAGGCCAGCTCGCCAGGAATGCTGTCAAATATTACCGCCGAGATGTCAGGTTGGGTTAGGTTAGGTTATATTACGTTATTGATGTATATAGAGGTCCCACGGAGACATAGAATCCAACTCGACAGGAATGTCGTCAAATATTACCGCCGAGATGTCAGGTTGTGTTAGGTTAGGTTATAATACGTTATTGATGTATATGAAGGTCCCACGTAGACGTAGAGGACAACCCGCCAGGAATGTTGTCAAATACTATCGCCGAGATGATAGGTTGGGTTAGGTTAGGTTATATTACGTTATTGATGCATATGAACGTCCCACGTAGACGTAGGGGACAACTCGCCAGAAATGTTCTCAAATATTATCGCCGAGATGATAGGTTGGTTTAGGTTAGGTTATGTTACGTTATTGATGTATATAAGGGTACCACGGAGACGTAGAGTCCAACTCGCCAGGAATGTTGTCAAATATTACCGCCGAGGTGATAGGTTGGGTTAGATTATGTTATATTACGTTATTGACGTACATAAAGGTCCCACGGAGTCGTAGAGCGCAGCTCGCCAGGAATGCTGTCAAATATTACCGCCGAGATGTCAGGTTGGGTTAGGTTAGGATATATTACGTTATTGATGTATATAAAGGTCCCACGGAGACGTAGAGTCCAACTCGTCAGGAATGTCGTCAAATATTACCGCCGATATGTCAGGTTGGGTTAGGTTAGGTTATATTACGTTATTGATGTATATGAAGGTCCCTAGTAGACGTAGAGGACAACTCGCCAGGAATGATTGCAAATATTATCGCCGAGATGATAGGTTGGGGTAGGTTAGGTTATATTAGGTTATTAATGTATATAAGGGTCCCACGGAGACGTAGAGGCCAACTCGGCAGGAATGTTGTCAAATTATACCGCCGAGATGTCAGGTTGGGTTAGGTTAGGTTATATTACGTCATAGACGTATACAGTGTTCCCAACGAGAAGTGGGGGCCGACAAGCAAGGAATGTGGTTAAATGGTACCGCGAGAGATAAGGTTGGGTTAGGTTAGGTTATATTAGGATACTGGTGTATACAAAGGTCCCACGGACACGTAGATGCCAACTCGCCAGCAATGTTGTCAAATATACCGCCGACAAGATAGGTTGCGTTAGTTTCGTTTATATTACGTTATTGATGTATATAAAGGTCCCACGGAGACATAGAATCCAACTCGACAGGGATGTCGTGAAATATTACCGCCGAGATGTCAGGTTGGGTTAGGTTAGGTTATATTACGTTATTGATGTATATGAACGTCCTTAGTAGACGTAGAGGACAACCCGCCAGGAATGTTGTCAAATATTACCGCCGATAAGTTAGGTTGGGTTAGGGTAGGTTATATTACATTATTGACGTATATAAAGGTCCACGGACACGTAGATGCCAACTCGCCAGCAATGTTGTCAAATATACCGCCGATAAGATAGGTTGCGTTAGGTTAGTTTATATTACGTTATTGAAGTATATAAAGGTCCCACGGAGACGTAGAGGCCAACTCGCCAGGAATTTTGTCAAATATTACCGCCGAGATGTCAGGATGGGTTAGGCTAGGTTGTATTACGTTATTGATGTATATAAAGGTCCCACGGAGACGTAGAATCCAACACGCCAGGAATGTCGTCAAATATTACCGCTGAGATGTCAGGTTGGGTTAGGTTAGGTTATATTACATTATTGATGTATATGAAGGTCCCTAGTAGACGTAGAGGACAACTCGCCAGGAATGATGTCAAATATTATCGCCGAGATGATAGGTTGGGGTAGGTTAGGTTGTATTAAGTTATTAATGTATATAAGGGTCCCACGGAGACGTAGAGGCCAACTCGGCAGGAATGTTGTCAAATTATACCGCCGAGATGTCAGGTTGGGTTAGGTTAGGTTATATTACGTCATAGACGTATACAGTGTTCCCACCGAGAAGTAGGGGCCGACAAGCAAGGAATGTGGTTAAATGGTACCACGAGAGATTAGGTTGGGTTAGGTTAGGTTATATTAGGATACTGATGTATACAAAGGTCCCACGGACACGTAGATGCCAACTCGCCAGGGATGTTGTCAAATATTACCGCCGATAAGTTAGGTTGGGTTAGGTTAAGTTATATTACGTTATTGACGTTCATAAAGATCCCACAGCGACGTAGAGGCCAGCTCGCCAGGAATGCTGTCAAATATTACCGCCGAGATGTCAGGTTGGGTTAGGTTAGGTTATATTACGTTATTGATGTATATAAAGGTCCCACGGAGACATAGAATCCAACTCGACAGGAATGTCGTCAAATATTACCGCCGAGATGTCAGGTTGTGTTAGGTTAGGTTATATTACGTTATTGATGTATATGAAGGTCCCACGTAGACGTAGAGGACAACCCGCCAGGAATGTTGTCAAATATTATCGCCGAGATGATAGGTTGGGTTAGGTTAGGTTATATTACGTTATTGATGCATATGAACGTCCCACGTAGACGTAGGGGACAACTCGCCAGAAATGTTCTCAAATATTATCGCCGAGATGATAGGTTGGTTTAGGTTAGGTTATGTTACGTTATTGATGTATATAAGGGTACCACGGAGACGTAGAGTCCAACTCGCCAGGAATGTTGTCAAATATTACCGCCGAGGTGATAGGTTGGGTTAGATTATGTTATATTACGTTATTGATGTACATAAAGGTCCCACGGAGTCGTAGAGGGCAGCTCGCCAGGAATGCTGTCAAATATTACCGCCGAGATGTCAGGTTGGGTTAGGTTAGGATATATTACGTTATTGATGTATATAAAGGTCCCACGGAGACGTAGAGTCCAACTCGTCACGAATGTCGTCAAATATTACCGCCGATATGTCAGGTTGGGTTAGGTTAGGTTATATTACGTTATTGATGTATATGAAGGTCCCTAGTAGACGTAGAGGACAACTCGCCAGGAATGATTGCAAATATTATCGCCGAGATGATAGGTTGGGGTAGGTTAGGTTGTATTAAGTTATTAATGTATATAAGGGTCCCACGTAGACGTAGAGGACAACCCGCCAGGAATGTTGTCAAATATTACCGCCGATAAGTTAGGTTGGGTTAGGGTAGGTTATATTACATTATTGACGTATATAAAGGTCCACGGACACGTAGATGCCAACTCGCCAGCAATGTTGTCAAATATACCGCCGATAAGATAGGTTGCGTTAGGTTAGTTTATATTACGTTATTGATGTATATAAAGGTCCCACGGAGACGTAGAGGCCAACTCGCCAGGAATTTTGTCAAATATTACCGCCGAGATGTCAGGATGGGTTAGGCTAGGTTGTATTACGTTATTGATGTATATAAAGGTCCACGGAGACGTAGAATCCAACACGCCAGGAATGTCGTCAAATATTACCGCTGAGATGTCAGGTTGGGTTAGGTTAGGTTATATTACGTTATTGATGTATATGAAGGTCCCTAGTAGACGTAGAGGACAACTCGCCAGGAATGATGTCAAATATTATCGCCGAGATGATAGGTTGGGGTAGGTTAGGTTATATTAAGTTATGGATGCATATGAATGTCCCACGCAGACGTAGAGGAGAACTCGCCAGTAATATTGACAAATATTACCGCCGAGATGATAGGTTGGGTTTGGTTGGGTTATATTAGGATACTGATGTATATAAAGGTCCCACGGACACGTAGAAGCCAAGTCGCCAGGAATGTTGTCAAATATTACCCCGATGTGATAGGTTGGGTTAGATTATGTTATATTACGTTACTGACGTACATAAAGGTCACACGGAGTCGTAGAGGGCAGCTCGCCAGGAATGTCGTCAAATATTACCGCCGAGATGTCAGGTTGGGTTAGGTTAGTTTATATTACGTTATTGATGTATATAAAGGTCCCACGGAGACGTAGAGGCCAACTCGCCAGGAATTTTGTCAAATATTACCGCCGAGATGTTAGGTTGGGTTAGGCTAGGTTATATTAGGTTATTGATGTATATAAAGGTCCCACGGAGACGTAGAATCCAACACGCCAGGAATGTCGTCAAATATTACCGCTGAGATGTCAGGTTGGGTTAGGTTAGGTTATATTAAGTTATGGATGCATATGAATGTCCCACGCAGACGTAGAGGAGAACTCGCCCGTAATGTTGACAAATATTACCGCCGAGATGATAGGTTGGGTTTGGTTGGGTTATATTAGGATACTGATGTATATAAAGGTCCCACGGACACGTAGAAGCCAAGTCGCCAGGAATGTTGTCAAATATTAAAGCCGATATGTTAGGTTGGGTTAGGTTAGGTTATATTACGTTATTGACGTACATAAAGATCCCACGGAGACGTAGAGGCCAGCTCGCCAGGAATGTCGTCAAATATTACCGCCGAGATGTCAGGTTGGGTTAGGATAGGTTATATTACGTTATTGATGTATATGAAGGTCCCTAGTAGACGTAGAGGGCAACTCGCCAGGAATGATTGCAAATATTATCGCCGGGATGATAGGTTGGGGTAGGTTAGGTTATATTAGGTTATTAATGTATATAAGGGTCCCACGGAGACGTAGAGGCCAACTCGCCAGGAATGTTGTCAAATTATACCGCCGAGATGTCAGGTTGGGTTAGGTTAGGTTATATTACGTCATAGACGTATACAGTGTTCCCAACGAGAAGTGGGGACCGACAAGCAAGGAATGTGGTTAAATGGTACCGCGAGAGATAAGGTTGGGTTAGGTTAGGTTATATTAGGATACTGATGTATACAAAGGTCCCACGGACACGTAGATGCCAACTCGCCAGGGATGTTGTCAAATATTACCGCCGATAAGTTAGGTTGGGTTAGGTTAAGTTATATTACGTTATTGACGTACATAAAGATCCCACGGAGACGTAGAGGCCAGCTCGCCAGGAATGCTGTCAAATATTACCGCCGAGATGTCAGGTTGGGTTAGGTTAGGTTATATTACGTTATTGATGTATATAAAGGTCCCACGGAGACATAGAATCCAACTCGACAGGAATGTCGTCAAATATTACCGCCGAGATGTCAGGTTGTGTTAGGTTAGGTTATATTACGTTATTGATGTATATGAAGGTCCCACGTAGACGTAGAGGACAACCCGCCAGGAATGTTGTCAAATATTATCGCCGAGATGATAGGTTGGGTTAGGTTAGGTTATATTACGTTATTGATGCATATGAACGTCCCACGTAGACGTAGGGGACAACTCGCCAGGAATGTCGTCAAATATTACCGCTGAGACGTCAGGTTGGATTAGGTTAGGTTATATTACGTTATTGATGTATATGAACGTCCTTAGTAGACGTAGAGGACAACCCGCCAGGAATGTTGTCAAATATTACCGCCGATAAGTTAGGTTGGGTTAGGGTAGGTTATATTACATTATTGACGTATATAAAGATCCCACGGAGACGTAGAGGCCAGCTCGCCAGGAATGCTGTCAAATATTACCGCCGAGATTTCAGGTTGGGTTAGGTTAGGTTATATTACGTTATTGATGTATATAAAGGTCCCACGGAGACGTAGAGTCCAACTCGCCAGGAATATCGTCAAATATTACCGCCGAGATGTCAGGTTGTGTCAGGTTAGGTTATAGTACGTTATTGATGTATATAAAGGTCTCACGGAGACGTAGAGGACAACTCGCCAGGAATGTTGTCAAATATTACCGCCGAGATGTCAGGTTGGTTTAGGTTAGGTTATATTAGGTTATTGATGTATATGAATGTCTCACGTAGACGTAGAGGAGAACTCGCCAGGAATGTTGTCAAATATTACCGCCGAGATGATAGGTTTGGTTTGGTTGGGTTATATTAGGATACTGATGTATATAAAGGTCCCACGGACACGTATAAACCAAGTCGCCAGGAATGTTGTCAAATATTACCGCCGATAAGTTAGGTTGGGTTAGGTTAGGTTATATTACGTTATTGACGTACATAAAGATCCCACGGAGACGTAGAGGCCAGCTCGCCAGGAATGTCGTCAAATATTACCGCCGCGATGTCAGTTTGGGTTAGGTTAGGTTATATTCCGTTATTGATGTATATGAAGGTCCCTAGTAGACGTAGAGGACAACTCGCCAGGAATGATTGCAAATATTATCGCCGAGATCATAGGTTGGGGTAGGTTAGGTTATATTAGGTTATTAATGTATAGAAGGGTCCCACGGAGACGTAGAGGCCAACTCGTCAGGAATGTTGTCAAATATACCGCCGATAAGTTAGGTTGGGTTAGGCTAGGTTATATTACGTTATTGATGTATATAAAGGTCCCACGGAGACGTAGAATCCAACACGCCAGGAATGTCGTCAAATATTACCGCTGATATGTCAGGTTGGGTTAGGTTAGGTTATATTACGTTACTGATGCATATGAATGTCCCACGCAGACGTAGAGGAGAACTCGCCAGGAATGTTGACAAATATTATCGCCGAGATGATAGGTTGGGTTTGGTTAGTTTGTATTAGGATACTGATGTATATAAAGGTCCCACGGACACGTAGAGGCCAAGTCGCCAGGAATGTTGTCAAATATTACCGCCGATAAGTTAGGTTGGGTTAGGTTAGGTTATATTACATTATTGACGTATATAAAGATCCCACGGAGACGTAGAGTCTACCTCGCCAGGAATGTTGTCAGATTTTACCGCCGAGATGATAGGTTGGGTTAGGTTAGGTTATATTACGTTATTGATGTATATAAAGGTCCGACGGAGACGTGGAGGCCAACTCGCCAGGAATGTTGTCAAATTTTACCGCCGATAAGATAGGTTGGGTTAGGTTAGTTTATATTAGGTTATTGATGTATATGAACGTCCCACGTGGACGTAGAGGACAACCCGCCAGGAATGTTGTCAAATTTTACCGCCGAGGAGATAGGTAGGGTTAGGTTAGGTTACATTACGTTATTGATGTATATAAAGGTCCCACGGATTCGCAGAGGCCAACTCGCCGGGAATGTTGTCAAATATTACCGCCGAGATGATAGTTTGGGTTACGTTAGGTTATATTACGTTATTGATGTATAGAAAGGTCCCACGGAGGCGTAGAATCCAACACGCCAGGAATGTCGTCAAATATTACCGCTGAGATGTCAGGTTGGGTTAGGTTAGGTTATATTACGTTATTGATGTATATGAACGTCCTTAGTAGACGTAGAGGACAACTCGCCAGGAATGTTCTCAAATATTATCGCCGAGAAGATAGGTTGGGTTAGGTTAGGTTATATTACGTTATTGATGTATATAAGGGTACCACGGAGACGTAGAGTCCAACTAGCCAGGAATGTTGTCAAATATTACCGCCGAGATGTCAGTTTGGGTTACGTTAGGTTATATTATGTTATTGATGTATAGAAAGGTCCCACGGAGACGTAGACTCCAACACGCCAGGAATGTCGTCAAATATTACCGCTGAGATGTCAGGTTGGGTTAGGTTAGGATATATTACGTTATTGATGTGTATAAAGGTCCCACGGAAACGTAGAAACCAACACGCCAGGAATGTTGTGAGATTTTACCGCCGAGATGATATGTTGGGTTAGATTAGGTTATATTACGTTATTGATGTATATAAAGGTCCCACGGAGACGTAGAGGCCAACTCGCCAGGAATGTTGTCAAATATTACCGCCGAGATGATAGGTTGGGTTGGATTAGGTTATATTACGTTATTGACGTACATAAAGGTCCCACGGAGACGTAGAGGCCAGCTCGCCAGGAATGTTGTCAGATTTTACCGCCGAGATGTCAGGTTGGGTTAGGTTAGGTTATATTACGTCATAGACGTATACAGTGTTCCCAACTAGAAGTAGGGGCCGACAAGCAAGGAATGTGGTTAAATGGTACCGCGAGAGATAAGGTTGGGTTAGGTTAGGTTATATTAGGATACCGATGTATACAAAGGTCCCACGGACACGTAGATGCCAACTCGCCAGCAATGTTGTCAAATATACCGCCGATAATATAGGTTGCGTTAGGTTAGGTTATATTACGTTATTGATGTATATAAAGGTCCCACGGAGACGTAGAGGCCAACTCGCCAGGAATTTTGTCAAATATTACCGCCGAGATGTCAGGTTGGGTTAGGTTAGGTTATATTACGTTATTGATGTATATGAACGTCCTTGGTAGACGTAGAGGACAACCCGCCAGGAATGTTGTCAAATATTACCGCCGATAAGTTAGGTTGGGTTAGGTTAGGTTATATTACATTATTGACGTATATAAAGATCCCACGGAGACGTAGAGGCCAGCTCGCCAGGAATGCTGTCAAATATTACCGCCGAGATGTCAGGTTGGGTTAGGTTAGGTTATATTACGTTATTGATGTATATAAAGGTCCCACGTAGACGTAGAGGCGAACTCGCCAGGAATGTTGTCAAATATTATCGCCGAGATGATAGGTTGGGTTAAGTTATGTTATATTACGTTATTGATGTATATAAAGGTCCAGCAGAGACGTAGAGCCCAGCTCGCCAGGAATATTGTCAAATTTTACCGCCGAGGTGATAGGTAGGGTTAGGTTAGGTTATATTACGTTATAGATGTATATGAAGGTCTCACGGAGACGTAGAGGACAACACGCCAGGAATGTTGTCAAATATTACCGCCGAGATGTCAGGTTGGGTTAGGTTAGGTTATATTACGTTATTGATGTATATGAATGTCTCACGTAGACGTAGAGGAGAACTCGCCAGGAATGTTGTCAAATATTACCGCCGAGATGTTAGGTTGGGTTAGATTAGGTTATATTACGTTATTGATGTATATAAAGGTCCCACGGAGACGTAGAGGCCAACTCGCCAGGAATGTTGTCAAATATTACCGCCGAGATGATAGGTTGGGTTGGATTAGGTTATATTACGTTATTGACGTACATAAAGGTCCCACGGAGACGTAGAGGCCAGCTCGCCAGGAATGTTGTCAGATTTTACCGCCGAGATGTCAGGTTGGGTTAGGTTAGGTTATATTACGTTATTGATGTATATGAACGTCCTTAGTAGACGTAGAGGACAACCCGCCAGGAATGTTGTCAAATATTACCGCCGATAAGTTAGGTTGGGTTAGGGTAGGTTATATTACATTATTGACGTATATAAAGGTCCACGGACACGTAGATGCCAACTCGCCAGCAATGCTGTCAAATATACCGCCGATAAGATAGGTTGCGTTAGGTTAGTTTATATTACGTTATTGATGTATATAAAGGTCCCACGGAGACGTAGAGGCCAACTCGCCAGGAATTTTGTCAAATATTACCACCGAGATGTCAGGATGGGTTAGGCTAGGTTGTATTACGTTATTGATGTATATAAAGGTCCCACGGAGACGTAGAATCCAACACGCCAGGAATGTCGTCAAATATTACCGCTGAGATGTCAGGTTGGGTTAGGTTAGGTTATATTACATTATTGATGTATATGAAGGTCCCTAGTAGACGTAGAGGACAACTCGCCAGGAATGATGTCAAATATTATCGCCGAGATGATAGGTTGGGGTAGGTTAGGTTGTATTAAGTTATTAATGTATATAAGGGTCCCACGGAGACGTAGAGGCCAACTCGCCAGGAATGTTGTCAAATTATACCGCCGAGATGTCAGGTTGGGTTAGGTTAGGTTATATTACGTCATAGACGTATACAGTGTTCCCACCGAGAAGTAGGGGCCGACAAGCAAGGAATGTGTTTAAATGGTACCACGAGAGATTAGGTTGGGTTAGGTTAGGTTATATTAGGATACTGATGTATACAAAGGTCCCACGGACACGTAGATGCCAACTCGCCAGGGATGTTGTCAAATATTACCGCCGATAAGTTAGGTTGGGTTAGGTTAAGTTATATTACGTTATTGACGTACATAAAGATCCCACGGCGACGTAGAGGCCAGCTCGCCAGGAATGCTGTCAAATATTACCGCCGAGATGTCAGGTTGGGTTAGGTTAGGTTATATTACGTTATTGATGTATATAAAGGTCCCACGGAGACATAGAATCCAACTCGACAGGAATGTCGTCAAATATTACCGCCGAGATGTCAGGTTGTGTTAGGTTAGGTTATAATACGTTATTGATGTATATGAAGGTCCCACGTAGACGTAGAGGACAACCCGCCAGGAATGTTGTCAAATACTATCGCCGAGATGATAGGTTGGGTTAGGTTAGGTTATATTACGTTATTGATGCATATGAACGTCCCACGTAGACGTAGGGGACAACTCGCCAGAAATGTTCTCAAATATTATCGCCGAGATGATAGGTTGGTTTAGGTTAGGTTATGTTACGTTATTGATGTATATAAGGGTACCACGGAGACGTAGAGTCCAACTCGCCAGGAATGTTGTCAAATATTACCGCCGAGGTGATAGGTTGGGTTAGATTATGTTATATTACGTTATTGACGTACATAAAGATCCCACGGAGACGTAGAGGCCAGCTCGCCAGGAATGCTGTCAAATATAACCGCCGAGATGTCATGTTGGGTTAGGTTAGTTTATATTACGTTATTGATGTATATAAAGGTCCCACGGAGACGTAGATTCCAACTCGTCAGGAATGTCGTGAAATATTACCGCCGAGATGTCAGGTTGGGTTAGGTTAGGTTATATTACGTTATTGATGTATATGAAGGTCCCTAGTAGACGTAGAGGACAACTCGCCAGGAATGATGTCAAATATTATCGCCGAGATGATAGGTTGGGTTAGGTTAGGTTATATTAGGTTATTGATGTATATAAGGGTCCCACGGAGACGTAGAGGCCAACTCGCCAGGAATGTTGTCAAATTATACCGCCGAGATGTCAGGTTGGGTTAGGTTAGGATATATTACGTCATAGACGTATACAGTGTTCCCACCGAGAAGTAGGGGCCGACAAGCAAGGAATGTGGTTAAATGGTACCACGAGAGATTAGGTTGGGTTAGGTTAGGTTATATTAGGATACTGATGTATACAAAGGTCCCACGGACACGTAGATGCCAACTCGCCAGGGATGTTGTCAAATATTACCGCCGACAAGATAGGTTGCGTTAGTTTCGTTTATATTACGTTATTGATGTATATAAAGGTCCCACGGAGACATAGAATCCAACTCGACAGGGATGTCGTGAAATATTACCGCCGAGATGTCAGGTTGGGTTAGGTTAGGTTATATTACGTTATTGATGTATATGAACGTCCTTAGTAGACGTAGAGGACAACCCGCCAGGAATGTTGTCAAATATTACCGCCGATAAGTTAGGTTGGGTTAGGGTAGGTTATATTACATTATTGACGTATATAAAGGTCCACGGACACGTAGATGCCAACTCGCCAGCAATGCTGTCAAATATACCGCCGATAAGATAGGTTGCGTTAGGTTAGTTTATATTACGTTATTGATGTATATAAAGGTCCCACGGAGACGTAGAGGCCAACTCGCCAGGAATTTTGTCAAATATTACCACCGAGATGTCAGGATGGGTTAGGCTAGGTTGTATTACGTTATTGATGTATATAAAGGTCCCACGGAGACGTAGAATCCAACACGCCAGGAATGTCGTCAAATATTACCGCTGAGATGTCAGGTTGGGTTAGGTTAGGTTATATTACATTATTGATGTATATGAAGGTCCCTAGTAGACGTAGAGGACAACTCGCCAGGAATGATGTCAAATATTATCGCCGAGATGATAGGTTGGGGTAGGTTAGGTTGTATTAAGTTATTAATGTATATAAGGGTCCCACGGAGACGTAGAGGCCAACTCGCCAGGAATGTTGTCAAATTATACCGCCGAGATGTCAGGTTGGGTTAGGTTAGGTTATATTACGTCATAGACGTATACAGTGTTCCCACCGAGAAGTAGGGGCCGACAAGCAAGGAATGTGGTTAAATGGTACCACGAGAGATTAGGTTGGGTTAGGTTAGGTTATATTAGGATACTGATGTATACAAAGGTCCCACGGACACGTAGATGCCAACTCGCCAGGGATGTTGTCAAATATTACCGCCGATAAGTTAGGTTGGGTTAGGTTAAGTTATATTACGTTATTGACGTACATAAAGATCCCACGGCGACGTAGAGGCCAGCTCGCCAGGAATGCTGTCAAATATTACCGCCGAGATGTCAGGTTGGGTTAGGTTAGGTTATATTACGTTATTGATGTATATAAAGGTCCCACGGAGACATAGAATCCAACTCGACAGGAATGTCGTCAAATATTACCGCCGAGATGTCAGGTTGTGTTAGGTTAGGTTATAATACGTTATTGATGTATATGAAGGTCCCACGTAGACGTAGAGGACAACCCGCCAGGAATGTTGTCAAATACTATCGCCGAGATGATAGGTTGGGTTAGGTTAGGTTATATTACGTTATTGATGCATATGAACGTCCCACGTAGACGTAGGGGACAACTCGCCAGAAATGTTCTCAAATATTATCGCCGAGATGATAGGTTGGTTTAGGTTAGGTTATGTTACGTTATTGATGTATATAAGGGTACCACGGAGACGTAGAGTCCAACTCGCCAGGAATGTTGTCAAATATTACCGCCGAGGTGATAGGTTGGGTTAGATTATGTTATATTACGTTATTGACGTACATAAAGATCCCACGGAGACGTAGAGGCCAGCTCGCCAGGAATGCTGTCAAATATAACCGCCGAGATGTCATGTTGGGTTAGGTTAGTTTATATTACGTTATTGATGTATATAAAGGTCCCACGGAGACGTAGATTCCAACTCGTCAGGAATGTCGTGAAATATTACCGCCGAGATGTCAGGTTGGGTTAGGTTAGGTTATATTACGTTATTGATGTATATGAAGGTCCCTAGTAGACGTAGAGGACAACTCGCCAGGAATGATGTCAAATATTATCGCCGAGATGATAGGTTGGGTTAGGTTAGGTTATATTAGGTTATTGATGTATATAAGGGTCCCACGGAGACGTAGAGGCCAACTCGCCAGGAATGTTGTCAAATTATACCGCCGAGATGTCAGGTTGGGTTAGGTTAGGATATATTACGTCATAGACGTATACAGTGTTCCCACCGAGAAGTAGGGGCCGACAAGCAAGGAATGTGGTTAAATGGTACCACGAGAGATTAGGTTGGGTTAGGTTAGGTTATATTAGGATACTGATGTATACAAAGGTCCCACGGACACGTAGATGCCAACTCGCCAGGGATGTTGTCAAATATTACCGCCGATAAGTTAGGTTGGGTTAGGTTAAGTTATATTACGTTATTGACGTACATAAAGATCCCACGGCGACGTAGAGGCCAGCTCGCCAGGAATGCTGTCAAATATTACCGCCGAGATGTCAGGTTGGGTTAGGTTAGGTTATATTACGTTATTGATGTATATAACGGTCCCACGGAGACATAGAATCCAACTCGACAGGAATGTCGTAAAATATTACCGCCGAGATGTCAGGTTGTGTTAGGTTAGGTTATAATACGTTATTGATGTATATGAAGGTCCCACGTAGACGTAGAGGACAACCCGCCAGGAATGTTGTCAAATATTATCGCCGAGATGATAGGTTGGGTTAGGTTAGGTTATATTACGTTATTGATGCATATGAACGTCCCACGTAGACGTAGGGGACAACTCGCCAGAAATGTTCTCAAATATTATCGCCGAGATGATAGGTTGGTTTAGGTTAGGTTATGTTACGTTATTGATGTATATAAGGGTACCACGGAGACGTAGAGTCCAACTCGCCAGGAATGTTGTCAAATATTACCGCCGAGGTGATAGGTTGGGTTAGATTATGTTATATTACGTTATTGACGTACATAAAGGTCCCACGGAGTCGTAGAGCGCAGCTCGCCAGGAATGCTGTCAAATATTACCGCCGAGATGTCAGGTTGGGTTAGGTTAGGATATATTACGTTATTGATGTATATAAAGGTCCCACGGAGACGTAGAGTCCAACTCGTCAGGAATGTCGTCAAATATTACCGCCGATATGTCAGGTTGGGTTAGGTTAGGTTATATTACGTTATTGATGTATATGAAGGTCCCTAGTAGACGTAGAGGACAACTCGCCAGGAATGATTGCAAATATTATCGCCGAGATGATAGGTTGGGGTAGGTTAGGTTATATTAGGTTATTAATGTATATAAGGGTCCCACGGAGACGTAGAGGCCAACTCGGCAGGAATGTTGTCAAATTATACCGCCGAGATGTCAGGTTGGGTTAGGTTAGGTTATATTACGTCATAGACGTATACAGTGTTCCCAACGAGAAGTGGGGGCCGACAAGCAAGGAATGTGGTTAAATGGTACCGCGAGAGATAAGGTTGGGTTAGGTTAGGTTATATTAGGATACTGGTGTATACAAAGGTCCCACGGACACGTAGATGCCAACTCGCCAGCAATGTTGTCAAATATACCGCCGACAAGATAGGTTGCGTTAGTTTCGTTTATATTACGTTATTGATGTATATAAAGGTCCCACGGAGACATAGAATCCAACTCGACAGGGATGTCGTGAAATA
This sequence comes from Xylocopa violacea, assembly GCA_963969225.1. Taxonomy (NCBI): domain Eukaryota; kingdom Metazoa; phylum Arthropoda; class Insecta; order Hymenoptera; family Apidae; genus Xylocopa; species Xylocopa violacea. Next base: position 181,884 of record CAXAJV010001172.1, read on the forward strand.
TTACCGCCGAGATGTCAGGTTGGGTTAGGTTAGGTTATATTACGTTATTGATGTATATGAACGTCCTTAGTAGACGTAGAGGACAACCCGCCAGGAATGTTGTCAAATATTACCGCCGATAAGTTAGGTTGGGTTAGGGTAGGTTATATTACATTATTGACGTATATAAAGGTCCACGGACACGTAGATGCCAACTCGCCAGCAATGTTGTCAAATATACCGCCGATAAGATAGGTTGCGTTAGGTTAGTTTATATTACGTTATTGAAGTATATAAAGGTCCCACGGAGACGTAGAGGCCAACTCGCCAGGAATTTTGTCAAATATTACCGCCGAGATGTCAGGTTGGGTTAGGTTAGGATATATTACGTTATTGATGTATATAAAGGTCCCACGGAGACGTAGAGTCCAACTCGTCAGGAATGTCGTCAAATATTACCGCCGATATGTCAGGTTGGGTTAGGTTAGGTTATATTACGTTATTGATGTATATGAAGGTCCCTAGTAGACGTAGAGGGCAACTCGCCAGGAATGATTGCAAATATTATCGCCGGGATGATAGGTTGGGGTAGGTTAGGTTATATTAGGTTATTAATGTATATAAGGGTCCCACGGAGACGTAGAGGCCAACTCGCCAGGAATGTTGTCAAATTATACCGCCGAGATGTCAGGTTGGGTTAGGTTAGGTTATATTACGTCATAGACGTATACAGTGTTCCCAACGAGAAGTGGGGACCGACAAGCAAGGAATGTGGTTAAATGGTACCGCGAGAGATAAGGTTGGGTTAGGTTAGGTTATATTAGGATACTGATGTATACAAAGGTCCCACGGACACGTAGATGCCAACTCGCCAGGGATGTTGTCAAATATTACCGCCGATAAGTTAGGTTGGGTTAGGTTAAGTTATATTACGTTATTGACGTACATAAAGATCCCACGGAGACGTAGAGGCCAGCTCGCCAGGAATGCTGTCAAATATTACCGCCGAGATGTCAGGTTGGGTTAGGTTAGGTTATATTACGTTATTGATGTATATAAAGGTCCCACGGAGACATAGAATCCAACTCGACAGGAATGTCGTCAAATATTACCGCCGAGATGTCAGGTTGTGTTAGGTTAGGTTATATTACGTTATTGATGTATATGAAGGTCCCACGTAGACGTAGAGGACAACCCGCCAGGAATGTTGTCAAATATTATCGCCGAGATGATAGGTTGGGTTAGGATAGTTTATATTACGTTATTGATGTATATGAACGTCCCTAGTAGACGCAGAGGCCAACTCGCCAGGAATGTTGTCAAATAATACCGCCGAGATGTCATGTTGGGTTAGGTTAGGTTATATTACGTTATTGATGTATATAAAGGTCCCACGGAGACGTAGAATCCAACACGCCAGGAATGTCGTCAAATATTACCGCTGAGACGTCAGGTTGGATTAGGTTAGGTTATATTACGTTATTGATGTATATGAACGTCCTTAGTAGACGTAGAGGACAACCCGCCAGGAATGTTGTCAAATATTACCGCCGATAAGTTAGGTTGGGTTAGGGTAGGTTATATTACATTATTGACGTATATAAAGATCCCACGGAGACGTAGAGGCCAGCTCGCCAGGAATGCTGTCAAATATTACCGCCGAGATTTCAGGTTGGGTTAGGTTAGGTTATATTACGTTATTGATGTATATAAAGGTCCCACGGAGACGTAGAGTCCAACTCGCCAGGAATATCGTCAAATATTACCGCCGAGATGTCAGGTTGTGTCAGGTTAGGTTATAGTACGTTATTGATGTATATAAAGGTCTCACGGAGACGTAGAGGACAACTCGCCAGGAATGTTGTCAAATATTACCGCCGAGATGTCAGGTTGGTTTAGGTTAGGTTATATTAGGTTATTGATGTATATGAATGTCTCACGTAGACGTAGAGGAGAACTCGCCAGGAATGTTGTCAAATATTACCGCCGAGATGATAGGTTTGGTTTGGTTGGGTTATATTAGGATACTGATGTATATAAAGGTCCCACGGACACGTATAAACCAAGTCGCCAGGAATGTTGTCAAATATTACCGCCGATAAGTTAGGTTGGGTTAGGTTAGGTTATATTACGTTATTGACGTACATAAAGATCCCACGGAGACGTAGAGGCCAGCTCGCCAGGAATGTCGTCAAATATTACCGCCGCGATGTCAGTTTGGGTTAGGTTAGGTTATATTCCGTTATTGATGTATATGAAGGTCCCTAGTAGACGTAGAGGACAACTCGCCAGGAATGATTGCAAATATTATCGCCGAGATCATAGGTTGGGGTAGGTTAGGTTATATTAGGTTATTAATGTATAGAAGGGTCCCACGGAGACGTAGAGGCCAACTCGTCAGGAATGTTGTCAAATATACCGCCGATAAGTTAGGTTGGGTTAGGCTAGGTTATATTACGTTATTGATGTATATAAAGGTCCGACGGAGACGTAGAATCCAACACGCCAGGAATGTCGTCAAATATTACCGCTGATATGTCAGGTTGGGTTAGGTTAGGTTATATTACGTTACTGATGCATATGAATGTCCCACGCAGACGTAGAGGAGAACTCGCCAGGAATGTTGACAAATATTATCGCCGAGATGATAGGTTGGGTTTGGTTAGTTTGTATTAGGATACTGATGTATATAAAGGTCCCACGGACACGTAGAGGCCAAGTCGCCAGGAATGTTGTCAAATATTACCGCCGATAAGTTAGGTTGGGTTAGGTTAGGTTATATTACATTATTGACGTATATAAAGATCCCACGGAGACGTAGAGTCTACCTCGCCAGGAATGTTGTCAGATTTTACCGCCGAGATGATAGGTTGGGTTAGGTTAGGTTATATTACGTTATTGATGTATATAAAGGTCCGACGGAGACGTGGAGGCCAACTCGCCAGGAATGTTGTCAAATTTTACCGCCGATAAGATAGGTTGGGTTAGGTTAGTTTATATTAGGTTATTGATGTATATGAACGTCCCACGTGGACGTAGAGGACAACCCGCCAGGAATGTTGTCAAATTTTACCGCCGAGGAGATAGGTAGGGTTAGGTTAGGTTACATTACGTTATTGATGTATATAAAGGTCCCACGGATTCGCAGAGGCCAACTCGCCGGGAATGTTGTCAAATATTACCGCCGAGATGATAGTTTGGGTTACGTTAGGTTATATTACGTTATTGATGTATAGAAAGGTCCCACGGAGGCGTAGAATCCAACACGCCAGGAATGTCGTCAAATATTACCGCTGAGATGTCAGGTTGGGTTAGGTTAGGTTATATTACGTTATTGATGTATATGAACGTCCTTAGTAGACGTAGAGGACAACTCGCCAGGAATGTTCTCAAATATTATCGCCGAGAAGATAGGTTGGGTTAGGTTAGGTTATATTACGTTATTGATGTATATAAGGGTACCACGGAGACGTAGAGTCCAACTAGCCAGGAATGTTGTCAAATATTACCGCCGAGATGTCAGTTTGGGTTACGTTAGGTTATATTATGTTATTGATGTATAGAAAGGTCCCACGGAGACGTAGACTCCAACACGCCAGGAATGTCGTCAAATATTACCGCTGAGATGTCAGGTTGGGTTAGATTAGGTTATATTACGTTATTGATGTATATAAAGGTCCCACGGAGACGTAGAGGCCAACTCGCCAGGAATGTTGTCAAATATTACCGCCGAGATGATAGGTTGGGTTGGATTAGGTTATATTACGTTATTGACGTACATAAAGGTCCCACGGAGACGTAGAGGCCAGCTCGCCAGGAATGTTGTCAGATTTTACCGCCGAGATGTCAGGTTGGGTTAGGTTAGGTTATATTACGTCATAGACGTATACAGTGTTCCCAACGAGAAGTAGGGGCCGACAAGCAAGGAATGTGGTTAAATGGTACCGCGAGAGATAAGGTTGGGTTAGGTTAGGTTATATTAGGATACCGATGTATACAAAGGTCCCACGGACACGTAGATGCCAACTCGCCAGCAATGTTGTCAAATATACCGCCGACAATATAGGTTGCGTTAGGTTAGGTTATATTACGTTATTGATGTATTAAAGGTCCCACGGAGACGTAGAGGCCAACTCGCCAGGAATTTTGTCAAATATTACCGCCGAGATGTCAGGTTGGGTTAGGTTAGGTTATATTACGTTATTGATGTATATGAACGACCTTGGTAGACGTAGAGGACAACCCGCCAGGAATGTTGTCAAATATTACCGCCGATAAGTTAGGTTGGGTTAGGTTAGGTTATATTACATTATTGACGTATATAAAGATCCCACGGAGACGTAGAGGCCAGCTCGCCAGGAATGCTGTCAAATATTACCGCCGAGATGTCAGGTTGGGTTAGGTTAGGTTATATTACGTTATTGATGTATATAAAGGTCCCACGGAGACGTAGAGGCCAACTCGACAGGAATGTTGTCAAATTTTACCGCCGATAAGATAGGTTGGGTTAGGTTAGTTTATATTACGTTATTGATGTATATGAACGTCCCACGTAGACGTAGAGGACAACCCGCCAGGAATGTTGTAAAATATTATCGCCGAGATGATAGGTTGGGTTAGGATAGTTTATATTACGTTATTGATGTATATGAACGTCCCTAGTAGACGTAGAGGACAACTCGCCAGGAATGTTTTCAAATTTTTCCGCCGATAAGTTAAGTTGGGTTAGGTTAGGTTATATTACGTTATTGATGTATATGAAGGTTCCACGGAGACGCAGAGGCCAACTCGCCGGGAATGTTATCAAATATTACCGCCGAGATGATAGGTTGGGTTAGATTCGGTTATATTACGTTATTGACGTACATAAATATCCCACGGATTCGTAGAGGCCAGCTCGCCAGGAATGTTGTCAAATATTACCGCCGCCATGTCAGGTTGGGTTAGGTTAGGTTATATTACGTTATAGATGTATATGAATGTCTCACGGGGACGTAGAGGACAACTCGCCAGGAATGTTGTCAAATATTAACGCCGAGATGTCAGGTTGGGTTAGGTTACGTTATATTACGTTATTTATGTATATGAACGTCCCACGTAGACGTACAGGACAACCCGCCAGGAATGCTGTCAAATATTGTCGCCGATAAGATAGATTGGGTTAGGTTAGGTTATATTACGTTATTGATGTATATGAATGTCCGACGTAGACGTAGAGGCGAACTCGCCAGGAATGTTGTCAAATATTATCGCCGAGATGATAGGTTGGGTTAAGTTATGTTATACTACGTTATTGATGTATATGAAGGTCCAGCAGAGACGTAGAGCCCAGCTCGCCAGGAATATTGTCAAATTTTACCGCCGAGGTGATAGGTAGGGTTAGGTTAGGTTATATTACGTTATAGATGTATATGAAGGTCTCACGGAGACGTAGAGGACAACACGCCAGGAATGTTGTCAAATATTACCGCCGAGATGTCAGGTTGGGTTAGGTTAGGTTACATTACGTTATTGATGTATATAAAGGACCCACGTAGACGTAGAGGCGAACTCGCCAGGAATGTTGTCAAATATTATCGCCGAGATGATAGGTTGGGTTAAGTTATGTTATATTACGTTATTGATGTATATAAAGGTCCAGCAGAGACGTAGAGCCCAGCTCGCCAGGAATATTGTCAAATTTTACCGCCGAGGTGATAGGTAGGGTTAGGTTAGGTTATATTACGTTATAGATGTATATGAAGGTCTCACGGAGACGTAGAGGACAACACGCCAGGAATGTTGTCAAATATTACCGCCGAGATGTCAGGTTGGGTTAGGTTAGGTTATATTACGTTATTGATGTATATGAATGTCTCACGTAGACGTAGAGGAGAACTCGCCAGGAATGTTGTCAAATATTATCGCCGAGATGATAGGTTGTGTTAGGTTAGGTTATATTACGTTATTGATGTATATAAAGGTACGACGGAGACGTAGAGTCCAATTCGCCAGGAATGTTGTCAAATTTTACCGCCGAGGTGATAGGTTGGGTTAGGTTAGGTTATATTACGTTATTACTGTATATAAAGGTCCCACGGAGACGTAGAGGCAAACTCGCCAGGAATGTTGTCAAACATTACCGCCGAGATGATAGGTTTGGTTAGATTAGGTTATATTACGTTATTGACGTACATAAAGGTCCCACGGAGACGTAGAGGCCAGCTCGCCATGAATGTTGTCAGATTTTACCGCCGAGGTGATAGGTAGGGTTAGGTTATGATATATTACGTTATAGATGTATATGAAGGTCTCACGGAGACGTAGAGGACAACACGCCAGGAATGTTGTCAAATATTACCGCCGAGATGTCAGGTTGGGTTAGGTTAGGTTATATTACGTTATAGATGTATATGAAGATCCCACGTAGACGTAGAAGAGAACTCGCCAGGAATGTTGTCAAATATTACCGCCGAGATGTTAGGTTGGGTTAGATTAGGTTATATTACGTTATTGATGTATATAAAGGTACCACGGAGACGTAGAGGCCAAATCGCCAGGAATGTTGTCAAATATTATCACAGAAATAATAGGTTGGGTTAGATTAGGTTATATTACGTTATTGACGTACATAAAGGACCCACGGAGTCGTCGAGGTCAGCTCGCCAGGAATGTTGTCAAATATTACCGCCGAGATGTCAGGCTGGTTTAGGTTAGGTTATATTACGTTATTGATGTATATAAAGTTCCCACGGAGACGTAGAATCCAACTCGCCAGGAATGACGTCAAATATTACCGCCGAGATGTCAGGTTGGGTTAGGTTAGGTTATATTACGTTATTGATGTATATAAAGGACCCACGTAGACGTAGAGGCGAACTCGCCAGGAATGTTGTCAAATATTATCGCCGAGATGATAGGTTGGGTTAGGTTAGGTTATATTACGTTATAGATGTATATGAAGGTCCCACGTAGACGTAGAAGAGAACTCGCCAGGAATGTTGTCAAATATTACCGCCGAGATGTTAGGTTGGGTTAGATTAGGTTATATTACGTTATTGATGTATATAAAGGTACCACGGAGACGTAGAGTCCAAACGCGCCAGGAATGTTGTCAAATTTTACGGCCGAGGTGATAGGTAGGGTTAGGTTGGGTTACATTACGTTGTTGATGTATATAAAGGTCCCACGGAGACGTAGAGGCCAACTCGCCAGGATTGATGTCAAATATTACCGCCGAGATGATAGGTTGGGTTAGATTAGGTTATATTACGTTATTGACGTACATAAAGATCCCACGGATTCGTAGAGGCCAGCTCGCCAGGAATGTTGTCAAATATTAGCGCCGATAAGTTAGGTTGGGTTAGGTTAGGTTATATTACATTATTGACGTATATAAAGATCCCACGGAGACGTAGAGTCTACCTCGCCAGGAATGTTGTCAGATTTTACCGCCGAGATGATAGGTTGGGTTAGGTTAGGTTATATTACGTTATTGATGTATATAAAGGTCCGACGGAGACGTGGAGGCCAACTCGCCAGGAATGTTGTCAAATTTTACCGCCGATAAGATAGGTTGGGTTAGGTTAGTTTATATTACGTTATTGATGTATATGAACGTCCCACGTGGACGTAGAGGACAACCCGCCAGGAATGTTGTCAAATTTTACCGCCGAGGAGATAGGTAGGGTCAGGTTAGGTTACATTACGTTATTGATGTATATAAAGGTCCCACGGAGACGCAGAGGCCAACTCGCCGGGAATGTTGTCAAATATTACCGCCGAGATGATAGTTTGGGTTACGTTAGGTTATATTACGTTATTGATGTATAGAAAGGTCCCACGGAGGCGTAGAATCCAACACGCCAGGAATGTCGTCAAATATTACCGCTGAGATGTCAGGTTGGGTTAGGTTAGGTTATATTACGTTATTGATGTATATGAACGTCCTTAGTAGACGTAGAGGACAACTCGCCAGGAATGTTCTCAAATATTATCGCCGAGAAGATAGGTTGGGTTAGGTTAGGTTATATTACGTTATTGATGTATATAAGGGTACCACGGAGACGTAGAGTCCAACTAGCCAGGAATGTTGTCAAATTTTACCGCCGAGGTGATAGGTTGGGTTAGGTTAGGTTATATTACGTTATTACTGTATATAAAGGTCCCACGGAGACGTAGAGGCAAACTCGCCAGGAATGTTGTCAAATATTACCGCCGAGATGATAGGTTTGGTTAGATTAGGTTATATTACGTTATTGACGTACATAAAGGTCCCACGGAGACGTAGAGGCCAGCTCGCCAGGAATGTTGTCAGATTTTACCGCCGAGATGTCAGGTTGGGTTAGGTTAGGTTATATTACGTTATAGATGTATATGAAGATCCCACGTAGACGTAGAAGAGAACTCGCCAGGAATGTTGTCAAATATTACCGCCGAGATGTTAGGTTGGGTTAGATTAGGTTATATTACGTCATTGATGTATATAAAGGTACCACGGAGACGTGGACTCCAAACGCGCCAGGAATGTTGTCAAATTTTACCGCCGAGGTGATAGGTAGGCTTAGGTTGGGTTACATTACGTTATTGATGTATATAAAGGTCCCACGGAGACATAGAGGCCAACTCGCCAGGATTGTTGTCAAATATTACAGCCGAGATGTCAGGTTGGGTTAGGTTAGGTTATATTACGTTATTGATGTATATAAAGGTCCCACGGAGATGTAGAGTCGAACTCGCCAGGAATGTCGTCAAATATTACCGCCGAGGTGTCAGGTTGGGTTAGGTTAGGTTACATTACATTATTGATGTATATAAAGGTCCCACGGAGACGTAGAGGCCAACTCGCCAGGAATGTCGTCAAATATTATCGCTGAGATGTCCGGTTGGGTTAGGTTAGGTTATATTACGTTACTGATGCATATGAATGTCCCACGCAGACGTAGAGGCCAACTCGCGAGGATTGTTGTCAAATATTACCGCCGAGATGATAGGTTGGGTTAGGTTAGGTTACATTACGTTATTGATGTATATAAAGGTCCCACGGAGACGTAGAGGCCAGCTCGCCAGGAATGTTGTCAAATATTACCGCCGAGATGTCAGGTTAGGTTAGGTTAGGTTATATTACGTTATTGATGTATATAAAGGACCCACGTAGACGTAGAGGCGAACTCGCCAGGAATGTTGTCAAATATTATCGCCGAGATGATAGGTTGGGTTAGGTTAGGTTATATTACGTTATAGATGTATATGAAGGTCCCACGTAGACGTAGAAGAGAACTCGCCAGGAATGTTGTCAAATATTACCGCCGAGATGTTAGGTTGGGTTAGATTAGGTTATATTACGTTATTGATGTATATAAAGGTACCACGGAGACGTAGAGTCCAAACGCGCCAGGAATGTTGTCAAATTTTACGGCCGAGGTGATAGGTAGGGTTAGGTTGGGTTACATTACGTTATTGATGTATATAAAGGTCCCACGGAGACGTAGAGGCCAACTCGCCAGGATTGATGTCAAATATTACCGCCGAGATGATAGGTTGGGTTAGATTAGGTTATATTACGTTATTGACGTACATAAAGATCCCACGGATTCGTAGAGGCCAGCTCGCCAGGAATGTTGTCAAATATTAGCGCCGATAAGTTAGGTTGGGTTAGGTTAGGTTATATTACATTATTGACGTATATAAAGATCCCACGGAGACGTAGAGTCTACCTCGCCAGGAATGTTGTCAGATTTTACCGCCGAGATGATAGGTTGGGTTAGGTTAGGTTATATTACGTTATTGATGTATATAAAGGTCCGACGGAGACGTGGAGGCCAACTCGCCAGGAATGTTGTCAAATTTTACCGCCGATAAGATAGGTTGGGTTAGGTTAGTTTATATTACGTTATTGATGTATATGAACGTCCCACGTGGACGTAGAGGACAACCCGCCAGGAATGTTGTCAAATTTTACCGCCGAGGAGATAGGTAGGGTCAGGTTAGGTTACATTACGTTATTGATGTATATAAAGGTCCCACGGAGACGCAGAGGCCAACTCGCCGGGAATGTTGTCAAATATTACCGCCGAGATGATAGTTTGGGTTACGTTAGGTTATATTACGTTATTGATGTATAGAAAGGTCCCACGGAGGCGTAGAATCCAACACGCCAGGAATGTCGTCAAATATTACCGCTGAGATGTCAGGTTGGGTTAGGTTAGGATATATTACGTTATTGATGTGTATAAAGGTCCCACGGAAACGTAGAAACCAACACGCCAGGAATGTTGTCAGATTTTACCGCCGAGATGATAGGTTGGGTTAGATTAGGTTATATTACGTTATTGATGTATATAGAGGTCCCACGGAGACGTAGAGGCCAACTCGCCAGGAATGTTGTCAAATATTACCGCCGAGATGATAGGTTGGGTTGGATTAGGTTATATTACGTTATTGACGTACATAAAGGTCCCACGGAGACGTAGAGGCCAGCTCGCCAGGAATGTTGTCAGATTTTACCGCCGAGATGTCAGGTTGGGTTAGGTTAGGTTATATTACGTCATAGACGTATACAGTGTTCCCAACGAGAAGTAGGGGCCGACAAGCAAGGAATGTGGTTAAATGGTACCGCGAGAGATAAGGTTGGGTTAGGTTAGGTTATATTAGGATACCGATGTATACAAAGGTCCCACGGACACGTAGATGCCAACTCGCCAGCAATGTTGTCAAATATACCGCCGATAATATAGGTTGCGTTAGGTTAGGTTATATTACGTTATTGATGTATTAAAGGTCCCACGGAGACGTAGAGGCCAACTCGCCAGGAATTTTGTCAAATATTACCGCCGAGATGTCAGGTTGGGTTAGGTTAGGTTATATTACGTTATTGATGTATATGAACGTCCTTGGTAGACGTAGAGGACAACCCGCCAGGAATGTTGTCAAATATTACCGCCGATAAGTTAGGTTGGGTTAGGTTAGGTTATATTACGTTATAGATGTATATGAAGGTCTCACGGAGACGTAGAGGACAACACGCCAGGAATGTTGTCAAATATTACCGCCGAGATGTCAGGTTGGGTTAGGTTAGGTTATATTACGTTATTGATGTATATGAATGTCTCACGTAGACGTAGAGGAGAACTCGCCAGGAATGTTGTCAAATATTATCGCCGAGATGATAGGTTGTGTTAGGTTAGGTTATATTACGTTATTGATGTATATAAAGGTACGACGGAGACGTAGAGTCCAATTCGCCAGGAATGTTGTCAAATTTTACCGCCGAGGTGATAGGTTGGGTTAGGTTAGGTTATATTACGTTATTACTGTATATAAAGGTCCCACGGAGACGTAGAGGCAAACTCGCCAGGAATGTTTTCAAACATTACCGCCGAGATGATAGGTTTGGTTAGATTAGGTTATATTACGTTATTGACGTACATAAAGGTCCCACGGAGACGTAGAGGCCAGCTCGCCATGAATGTTGTCAGATTTTACCGCCGAGATGTCAGGTTGGGTTAGGTTAGGTTATATTACGTTATAGATGTATATGAAGATCCCACGTAGACGTAGAGGCGAACTCGCCAGGAATGTTGTCAAATATTATCGCCGAGATGATAGGTTGGGTTAGGTTATGTTATATTACGTTATTGATGTATATAAAGGTCCAGCAGAGACGTAGAGCCCAGCTCGCCAGGAATATTGTCAAATTTTACCGACGAGGTGATAGGTAGGGTTAGGTTAGGATATATTACGTTATAGATGTATATGAAGGTCTCACGGAGACGTAGAGGACAACACGCCAGGAATGTTGTCAAATATTACCGCCGAGATGATAGGTTTGGTTAGATTAGGTTATATTACGTTATTGACGTACATAAAGGTCCCACGGAGACGTAGAGGCCAGCTCGCCAGGAATGTTGTCAGATTTTACCGCCGAGATGTCAGGTTGGGTTAGGTTAGGTTATATTACGTTATAGATGTATATGAAGATCCCACGTAGACGTAGAAGAGAACTCGCCAGGAATGTTGTCAAATATTACCGCCGAGATGTTAGGTTGGGTTAGATTAGGTTATATTACGTCATTGATGTATATAAAGGTACCACGGAGACGTGGACTCCAAACGCGCCAGGAATGTTGTCAAATTTTACCGCCGAGGTGATAGGTAGGCTTAGGTTGGGTTACATTACGTTATTGATGTATATAAAGGTCCCACGGAGACATAGAGGCCAACTCGCCAGGATTGTTGTCAAATATTACAGCCGAGATGTCAGGTTGGGTTAGGTTAGGTTATATTACGTTATTGATGTATATAAAGGTCCCACGGAGATGTAGAGTCGAACTCGCCAGGAATGTCGTCAAATATTACCGCCGAGGTGTCAGGTTGGGTTAGGTTAGGTTACATTACATTATTGATGTATATAAAGGTCCCACGGAGACGTAGAGGCCAACTCGCCAGGAATGTCGTCAAATATTATCGCTGAGATGTCCGGTTGGGTTAGGTTATGTTATATTACGTTATTGATGTATATAAAGGTACGACGGAGACGTAGAGTCCAACTCGCCAGGAATGTTGTCAAATTTTACCGCCGAGGTGATAGGTTGGGTTAGGTTAGGTTATATTACGTTATTACTGTATATAAAGGTCCCACGGAGACGTAGAGGCAAACTCGCCAGGAATGTTGTCAAATATTACCGCCGAGATGATAGGTTTGGTTAGATTAGGTTATATTACGTTATTGACGTACATAAAGGTCCCACGGAGACGTAGAGGCCAGCTCGCCAGGAATGTTGTCAGATTTTACCGCCGAGATGTCAGGTTGGGTTAGGTTAGGTTATATTACGTTATAGATGTATATGAAGATCCCACGTAGACGTAGAAGAGAACTCGCCAGGAATGTTGTCAAATATTACCGCCGAGATGTTAGGTTGGGTTAGATTAGGTTATATTACGTCATTGATGTATATAAAGGTACCACGGAGACGTGGACTCCAAACGCGCCAGGAATGTTGTCAAATTTTACCGCCGAGGTGATAGGTAGGCTTAGGTTGGGTTACATTACGTTATTGATGTATATAAAGGTCCCACGGAGACATAGAGGCCAACTCGCCAGGATTGTTGTCAAATATTACAGCCGAGATGTCAGGTTGGGTTAGGTTAGGTTATATTACGTTATTGATGTATATAAAGGTCCCACGGAGATGTAGAGTCGAACTCGCCAGGAATGTCGTCAAATATTACCGCCGAGGTGTCAGGTTGGGTTAGGTTAGGTTACATTACATTATTGATGTATATAAAGGTCCCACGGAGACGTAGAGGCCAACTCGCCAGGAATGTCGTCAAATATTATCGCTGAGATGTCCGGTTGGGTTAGGTTAGGTTATATTACGTTACTGATGCATATGAATGTCCCACGCAGACGTAGAGGCCAACTCGCGAGGATTGTTGTCAAATATTACCGCCGAGATGATAGGTTGGGTTAGGTTAGGTTACATTACGTTATTGATGTATATAAAGGTCCCACGGAGACGTAGAGGCCAGCTCGCCAGGAATGTTGTCAAATATTACCGCCGAGATGTCAGGTTAGGTTAGGTTAGGTTATATTACGTTATTGATGTATATAAAGGACCCACGTAGACGTAGAGGCGAACTCGCCAGGAATGTTGTCAAATATTATCGCCGAGATGATAGGTTGGGTTAGGTTAGGTTATATTACGTTATAGATGTATATGAAGGTCCCACGTAGACGTAGAAGAGAACTCGCCAGGAATGTTGTCAAATATTACCGCCGAGATGTTAGGTTGGGTTAGATTAGGTTATATTACGTTATTGATGTATATAAAGGTACCACGGAGACGTAGAGTCCAAACGCGCCAGGAATGTTGTCAAATTTTACGGCCGAGGTGATAGGTAGGGTTAGGTTGGGTTACATTACGTTATTGATGTATATAAAGGTCCCACGGAGACGTAGAGGCCAACTCGCCAGGATTGATGTCAAATATTACCGCCGAGATGATAGGTTGGGTTAGATTAGGTTATATTACGTTATTGACGTACATAAAGATCCCACGGATTCGTAGAGGCCAGCTCGCCAGGAATGTTGTCAAATATTAGCGCCGATAAGTTAGGTTGGGTTAGGTTAGGTTATATTACATTATTGACGTATATAAAGATCCCACGGAGACGTAGAGTCTACCTCGCCAGGAATGTTGTCAGATTTTACCGCCGAGATGATAGGTTGGGTTAGGTTAGGTTATATTACGTTATTGATGTATATAAAGGTCCGACGGAGACGTGGAGGCCAACTCGCCAGGAATGTTGTCAAATTTTACCGCCGATAAGATAGGTTGGGTTAGGTTAGTTTATATTACGTTATTGATGTATATGAACGTCCCACGTGGACGTAGAGGACAACCCGCCAGGAATGTTGTCAAATTTTACCGCCGAGGAGATAGGTAGGGTCAGGTTAGGTTACATTACGTTATTGATGTATATAAAGGTCCCACGGAGACGCAGAGGCCAACTCGCCGGGAATGTTGTCAAATATTACCGCCGAGATGATAGTTTGGGTTACGTTAGGTTATATTACGTTATTGATGTATAGAAAGGTCCCACGGAGGCGTAGAATCCAACACGCCAGGAATGTTGTCAGATTTTACCGCCGAGATGATAGGTTGGGTTAGATTAGGTTATATTACGTTATTGATGTATATAGAGGTCCCACGGAGACGTAGAGGCCAACTCGCCAGGAATGTTGTCAAATATTACCGCCGAGATGATAGGTTGGGTTGGATTAGGTTATATTACGTTATTGACGTACATAAAGGTCCCACGGAGACGTAGAGGCCAGCTCGCCAGGAATGTTGTCAGATTTTACCGCCGAGATGTCAGGTTGGGTTAGGTTAGGTTATATTACGTCATAGACGTATACAGTGTTCCCAACGAGAAGTAGGGGCCGACAAGCAAGGAATGTGGTTAAATGGTACCGCGAGAGATAAGGTTGGGTTAGGTTAGGTTATATTAGGATACCGATGTATACAAAGGTCCCACGGACACGTAGATGCCAACTCGCCAGCAATGTTGTCAAATATACCGCCGATAATATAGGTTGCGTTAGGTTAGGTTATATTACGTTATTGATGTATTAAAGGTCCCACGGAGACGTAGAGGCCAACTCGCCAGGAATTTTGTCAAATATTACCGCCGAGATGTCAGGTTGGGTTAGGTTAGGTTATATTACGTTATTGATGTATATGAACGTCCTTGGTAGACGTAGAGGACAACCCGCCAGGAATGTTGTCAAATATTACCGCCGATAAGTTAGGTTGGGTTAGGTTAGGTTATATTACGTTATAGATGTATATGAAGGTCTCACGGAGACGTAGAGGACAACACGCCAGGAATGTTGTCAAATATTACCGCCGAGATGTCAGGTTGGGTTAGGTTAGGTTATATTACGTTATTGATGTATATGAATGTCTCACGTAGACGTAGAGGAGAACTCGCCAGGAATGTTGTCAAATATTATCGCCGAGATGATAGGTTGTGTTAGGTTAGGTTATATTACGTTATTGATGTATATAAAGGTACGACGGAGACGTAGAGTCCAATTCGCCAGGAATGTTGTCAAATTTTACCGCCGAGGTGATAGGTTGGGTTAGGTTAGGTTATATTACGTTATTACTGTATATAAAGGTCCCACGGAGACGTAGAGGCAAACTCGCCAGGAATGTTTTCAAACATTACCGCCGAGATGATAGGTTTGGTTAGATTAGGTTATATTACGTTATTGACGTACATAAAGGTCCCACGGAGACGTAGAGGCCAGCTCGCCATGAATGTTGTCAGATTTTACCGCCGAGATGTCAGGTTGGGTTAGGTTAGGTTATATTACGTTATAGATGTATATGAAGATCCCACGTAGACGTAGAGGCGAACTCGCCAGGAATGTTGTCAAATATTATCGCCGAGATGATAGGTTGGGTTAGGTTATGTTATATTACGTTATTGATGTATATAAAGGTCCAGCAGAGACGTAGAGCCCAGCTCGCCAGGAATATTGTCAAATTTTACCGACGAGGTGATAGGTAGGGTTAGGTTAGGATATATTACGTTATAGATGTATATGAAGGTCTCACGGAGACGTAGAGGACAACACGCCAGGAATGTTGTCAAATATTACCGCCGAGATGTCAGGTTGGGTTAGGTTAGGTTATATTACGTTATAGATGTATATGAAGATCCCACGTAGACGTAGAAGAGACCTCGCCAGGAATGTTGTCAAATATTACCGCCGAGATGTTAGGTTGGGTTAGATTAGGTTATATTACGTTATTGATGTATATAAAGGTACCACGGAGACGTAGAGGCCAAATCGCCAGGAATGTTGTCAAATATTATCACAGAAATAATAGGTTGGGTTAGATTAGGTTATATTACGTTATTGACGTACATAAAGGACCCACGGAGTCGTGGAGGTCAGCTCGCCAGGAATGTTGTCAAATATTATCGCCGAGATGATAGGTTGGGTTAGGTTATGTTATATTACGTTATTGATGTATACAAAGGTCCAGCAGAGACGTAGAGCCCAGCTCGCCAGGAATATTGTCAAATTTTACCGCCGAGGTGATAGGTAGGGTTAGGTTAGGTTATATTACGTTATAGATGTATATGAAGGTCTCACGGAGACGTAGAGCACAACACGCCAGGAATGTTGTCAAATATTACCGCCGAGATGTCAGGTTGGGTTAGGTTAGGTTATATTACGTTATTGATGTATATGAATGTCTCACGTAGACGTAGAGGAGAACTCGCCAGGAATGTTGTCAAATATTATCGCCGAGATGATAGGTTGTGTTAGGTTAGGTTATATTACGTTATTGATGTATATAAAGGTACGACGGAGACGTAGAGTCCAACTCGCCAGGAATGTTGTCAAATTTTACCGCCGAGGTGATAGGTTGGGTTAGGTTAGGTTATATTACGTTATTACTGTATATAAAGGTCCCACGGAGACGTAGAGGCAAACTCGCCAGGAATGTTGTCAAATATTACCGCCGAGATGATCGGTTTGGTTAGATTAGGTTATATTACGTTATTGACGTACATAAAGGTCCCACGGAGACGTAGAGGCCAGCTCGCCAGGAATGTTGTCAGATTTTACCGCCGAGATGTCAGGTTGGGTTAGGTTAGGCTATATTACGTTATAGATGTATATGAAGATCCCACGTAGACGTAGAAGAGAACTCGCCAGGAATGTTGTCAAATATTACCGCCGAGATGTTAGGTTGGGTTAGATTAGGTTATATTACGTCATTGATGTATATAAAGGTACCACGGAGACGTGGACTCCAAACGCGCCAGGAATGTTGTCAAATTTTACCGCCGAGGTGATAGGTAGGCTTAGGTTGGGTTACATTACGTTATTGATGTATATAAAGGTCCCACGGAGACGTAGAGGCCAACTCGCCAGGAATGTCGTCAAATATTATCGCTGAGATGTCCGGTTGGGTTAGGTTAGGTTATATTACGTTACTGATGCATATGAATGTCCCACGCAGACGTAGAGGCCAACTCGCGAGGATTGTTGTCAAATATTACCGCCGAGATGATAGGTTGGGTTAGGTTAGGTTACATTACGTTATTGATGTATATAAAGGTCCCACGGAGACGTAGAGGCCAGCTCGCCAGGAATGTTGTCAAATATTACCGCCGAGATGATAGGTTGGGTTAGGTTAGGTTATATTACGTTATTGATGTATATAAAGTTCCCACGGATTCGTAGAGGCCAGCCCGCCAGGAATGTCTTCAAATATTACCGCCGAGATGTCAGGTTGGGTTAGGTTAGGTTATATTACGTTATAGATGTATATGAATGTCTCACGGGGACGTAGAGGACAACCCGCCAGGAATGCTGTCAAATATTATCGCCGAGATGATAGGTTGCGTTAGGTTAGTTTATATTACGTTATTGATGTATATAAAGGTCCCACGGAGACGTAGAGGCCAGCTCGCCAGGAATGTTGTCAAATATTACCGCCGAGATGTCAGGTTGGTTTAGGCTAGGTTATATTACTTTATTGATGTATATAAAGGTCCCACGGAGACGTAGAATCCAACACGCCAGGAATGTCGTCAAATATTACCGCTGAGATGTCAGGTTGGGTTAGGTTAGGTTATATTACGTTATTGATGTATATGAACGTCTCACGGGGACGTAGAGGACAACTCGCCAGGAATGTTGTCAAATATTAACGCCGAGATGTCAGGTTGGGTTAGGTTAGGTTACATTACGTTATTGATGTATATAAAGGACCCACGTAGCCGTAGAGGCGAACTCGCCAGGAATGTTGTCAAATATTATCGCCGAGATGATAGGTTGGGTTAGGTTATGTTATATTACGTTATTGATGTATATAAAGGTCCAGCAGAGACGTAGAGCCCAGCTCGCCAGGAATGTTGTCAAATTTTACCGCCGAGGTGATAGGTAGGGTTAGGTTAGGTTATATTACGTTATAGATGTATATGAAGGTCTCACGGAGACGTAGAGGACAACACGCCAGGAATGTTGTCAAATATTATCGCCGAGATGATAGGTTGGGTTAGGTTAGGTTATATTACGTTATAGATGTATATGAAGGTCCCACGTAGACGTAGAAGAGAACTCGCCAGGAATGTTGTCAAATATTACCGCCGAGATGTTAGGTTGGGTTAGATTAGGTTATATTACGTTATTGATGTATATAAAGGTACCACGGAGACGTAGAGTCCAAACGCGCCAGGAATGTTGTCAAATTTTACCGCCGAGGTGATAGGTAGGGTTAGGTTGGGTTACATTACGTTATTGATGTATATAAAGGTCCCACGGAGACGTAGAGGCCAACTCGCCAGGATTGATGTCAAATATTACCGCCGAGATGATAGGTTGGGTTAGATTAGGTTATATTACGTTATTGACGTACATAAAGATCCCACGGATTCGTAGTGGCCAGCTCGCCAGGAATGTTGTCAAATATTAGCGCCGATAAGTTAGGTTGGGTTAGGTTAGGTTATATTACGTTATTAATGTTTATGAATGTCCCACGTAGACGTAGAGGAGAACTCGCCAGGAATGTTGTCAAATATTACCGCCGAGATGTTAGGTTGTGTTAGGTTAGGTTATATTACGTTATTGATGTATATAAAGGGACCACGGAGACGTAGAGTCCAACTCGCCAGGAATGTTCTCAAATGTTACCGTCGAGGTGATAGGTTGGGTTAGGTTAGGTTACATTACGTTATTGATGTATATAAAGGTCCCACGGAGACGTAGAGGCCAACTCGCCAGGAATGTCGTCAAATATTATCGCTGAGATGTCCGGTTGGGTTAGGTTAGGTTATATTACGTTACTGATGCATATGAATGTCCCACGCAGACGTAGAGGCCAACTCGCGAGGATTGTTGTCAAATATTACCGCCGAGATGATAGGTTGGGTTAGGTTAGGTTACATTACGTTATTGATGTATATAAAGGTCCCACGGAGACGTAGAGGCCAGCTCGCCAGGAATGTTGTCAAATATTACCGCCGAGATGTCAGGTTGGGTTAGGTTAGGTTATATTACGTTATTGATGTATATAAAGGACCCACGTAGACGTAGAGGCGAACTCGCCAGGAATGTTGTCAAATATTACCGCCGAGATGTCAGGTTGGGTTAGGTTAGGTTATATTACGTTATTGATGTTTATGAATGTCCCACGTAGACGTAGAGGGGAACTCGCCAGGAATGTTGTCAAATATTACCGCCGAGATGTTAGGTTGTGTTAGGTTAGGTTATATTACGTTAATGATGTATATAAAGGGACCACGGAGAGGTAGAGTCCAACTCGCCAGGAATGTTGTCAAATTTTACCGCCGAGGTGATAGGTAGGGTTAGGTTGGGTTACATTACGTTATTGATGTATATAAAGGTCCCACGGAGACGTAGAGGCCAACTCGCCAGGATTGTTGTCAAATATTACCGCCGAGATGATAGGTTGGGTTAGGTTAGGTTATATTACGTTATTGATGTATATAAAGTTCCCACGGATTCGTAGAGGCCAGCCCGCCAGGAATGTCTTCAAATATTACCGCCGAGATGTCAGGTTGGGTTAGGTTAGGTTATATTACGTTATAGATGTATATGAATGTCTCACGGGGACGTAGAGGACAACCCGCCAGGAATGCTGTCAAATATTATCGCCGAGATGATAGGTTGCGTTAGGTTAGTTTATATTACGTTATTGATGTATATAAAGGTCCCACGGAGACGTAGAGGCCAGCTCGCCAGGAATGTTGTCAAATATTACCGCCGAGATGTCAGGTTGGTTTAGGCTAGGTTATATTACTTTATTGATGTATATAAAGGTCCCACGGAGACGTAGAATCCAACACGCCAGGAATGTCGTCAAATATTACCGCTGAGATGTCAGGTTGGGTTAAGTTAGGTTATATTACGTTATTGATGTATATGAACGTCTCACGGGGACGCAGAGGACAACTCGCCAGGAATGTTGTCAAATATTAACGCCGAGATGTCAGGTTGGGTTAGGTTAGGTTACATTACGTTATTGATGTATATAAAGGACCCACGTAGCCGTAGAGGCGAACTCGCCAGGAATGTTGTCAAATATTATCGCCGAGATGATAGGTTGGGTTAGGTTATGTTATATTACGTTATTGATGTATATAAAGGTCCAGCAGAGACGTAGAGCCCAGCTCGCCAGGAATGTTGTCAAATTTTACCGCCGAGGTGATAGGTAGGGTTAGGTTAGGTTATATTACGTTATAGATGTATATGAAGGTCTCACGGAGACGTAGAGGACAACACGCCAGGAATGTTGTCAAATATTACCGCCGAGATGTCAGGTTGGGTTAGGTTAGGTTATATTACGTTATTGATGTATATGAATGTCTCACGTAGACGTAGAGGAGAACTCGCCAGGAATGTTGTCAAATATTATCGCCGAGATGATAGGTTGTGTTAGGTTAGGTTATATTACGTTATTGATGTATATAAAGGTACGACGGAGACGTAGAGTCCAACTCGCCAGGAATATTGTCAAATTTTACCGCCGAGGTGATAGGTTGGGTTAGGTTGGGTTATATTACGTTATTACTGTATATAAAGGTCCCACGGAGACGTAGAGGCCAACTCGCCAGGATTGATGTCAAATATTACCGCCGAGATGATAGGTTGGGTTAGATTAGGTTATATTACGTTATTGACGTACATAAAGATCCCACGGATTCGTAGAGGCCAGCTCGCCAGGAATGTTGTCAAATATTACCGCCGAGATGTCAGGTTGGGTTAGGTTAGGTTATATTATGTTATTAATGTTTATGAATGTCCCACGTAGACGTAGAGGAGAACTCGCCAGGAATGTTGTCAAATATTACCGCCGAGATGTTAGGTTGTGTTAGGTTAGGTTATATTACGTCATTGATGTATATAAAGGGACCACGGAGACGTAGAGTCCAACTCGCCAGGAATGTTCTCAAATGTTACCGTCGAGGTGATAGGTTGGGTTAGGTTAGGTTATATTACGTTACTACTGTATATAAAGGTCCCACGGAGACGTAGAGGCCAACTCGCCAGGTATGTTGTCAAATAGTACCGCCGAGATGTTAGGTTGGGTTAGGTTAGGTTATATTACGTTATTGATGTATATAAAGGTACCACGGAGACGTAGAGTCCAATTCGCCAGGAATGTTGTCAAATTTTACCGCCGAGGTGATATGTTGGGTTAGGTTAGGTTACATTACGTTATTGATGTATATAAAGGTCCCACGGAGACGTAGAGGCCAACTCGCCAGGAATGTTGTCAAATTTTACCGCCGAGGTGATATGTTGGGTTAGGTTAGGTTACATTACGTTATTGATGTATATAAAGGTCCCACGGAGACGTAGAGTCCAATTCGCCAGGAATGTTGACCAATTTTACCGCCGAGGTGATATGTTGGGTTAGGTTAGGTTACATTACGTTATTGATGTATATAAAGGTCCCACGGAGACGTAGAGGCCAAATCGCCCGGAATGTTGTCAAATATTACCGCCGAGGTGATAGGTTGGGTAAGGATAGGTTATATTACGTTATAGATGTATATAAAGGTCCCACGGAGAGGTAGAGGCCAACAAGCCAGGAATGTTGTCAAATTTTACCGTCGAGGTGATAGGTTGGGTTAGGTTAGGTTATATTACGTTACTACTGCATATAAAGGTCCCACGGAGACGTAGAGGCCAACTCGCCAGGAATGTTGTCAAATATTACCGCCGAGATGTTAGGTTGGATTAGGTTAGGTTATATTACGTTATTGATGTATATAAATGTCCCACGGAGACGTAGAGGCCAACAAGACAGGAATGTTGTCAAATATTACCGCCGAGATGTTAGATTGGGTTAGGCTAGCTTATATTATGTTATTGATGTATATGAAGGTCCCACGGAAACGTAGAGGCCATCTCGCCAGGTATGTTGTCAAATATTACCGCCGAGATGTTAGGTTGGGTTAGGTTAGGTTATATTACGTTATTGATGTATATAAAGGTCCCACGGAGACGTAGAGGCCAACAAGCCAGGAATGTGGTCAAATATTACCGCCGAGATGTTAGGTTGGGTTATGTTAGGTTATATTACATTATTGATGTATATGAAGGTCAAACGGAGACGTAGAGGCCAACTCGGCAGGTATGTTGTCAAATATTACCGCCGAGATGTTAGGTTGGGTTAGGTTAGGTTATATTACGTGATTGATGTATATAAAAGTCCCACGGAGACGGAGAAGCCAACTCGCCAGGAATGATGTCAAACATTATCGCCGAGATGTTAGGTTGGGTTAGGTTAGGTTATATTATGTTATTGATGAATATGAAGGTCCCACGGAGACGTAGAGGCCAACTCGCCAGGTATGTTGTCAAATAGTACCGCCGAGATGTTAGGTTGGGTTAATTTAGGTTATATTACGTTACAGATGTATATAAAGGTCCCACGGAGATGTAGAGGCCAACTCGCCAGGAATGTTTTCAAATATTACCGCCGAGATGTTAGGTTGGGTTATGTTAGGTTATATTACGTTATTGATGTATATAAAGGTCCCACGGAGACGTAGAGGCCAAATCGCCCGGAATGTTGTCAAATATTACCGCCGAGGTGATAGGTTGGGTAAGGATAGGTTATATTACGTTATTGATGTATATAAAGGTCCCACGGAGAGGTAGAGGCCAACAAGCCAGGAATGTGGACAAATATTACCGCCGAGATGTTAGTTTGGTTTAGGTTAGGTTATATTACGTTATTGATGTATATAAAGGTCCCACGGAGACGTAGAGGCCAACAAGCCAGGAATGTGGTCAAATATTACCGCCGAGATGTTAGGTTGGGTTAGGTTAGGTTATATTACGTTATTGATGTATATAATGGGTCCACGGAAACGGAGAAGCCAACTCGCCAGGAATGTTGTCAAATATTACCGCCGAGAAGATAAGTTGGGTTAGGTTATGTTATATTACGTTATTGATGTATATAAAGATCTCACGGAGACGTAGAGGCCAACTCGCCAGGTATGTTGTCAAATAGTACCGCCGAGATGTTAGGTTGGGTTAGGTTAGGTTATATTACGTTATTGATGTATATAATGATCCCACGGAGACGTAGAGGCCAACTCGCCAGGTATGTTGTCAAATATTACCGCCGAGATGTTAGATTGGGTTAGGCTAGCTTATATTATGTTATTGATGTATATGAAGGTCCCACGGAGACGTAGAGGCCAACTCGCCAGGTATGTTGTCAAATAGTACCGCCGAGATGTTAGGTTGGGTTAGGTTAGGTTATATTACGTTATAGATGTATATAAAGTTCCCACGGAGATGTAGAGGCCAAAACGCCAGGAATGATGTCAAATATTACCGCCGAGATGTTAGGTTGGGTTATGTTAGGTTATATTACGTTATTGATGTATATAAAGGTCCCACGGAGACGTAGAGGCCAACTCGGCAGGTATGTTGTCAAATATTACCGCCGAGATATTAGGTTGGGTTAGGTTAGGTTATATTACGTGATTGATGTATATAAAAGTCCCACGGAGAAGGAGAAGCCAACTCGCCAGCAATGTTGTAAAATATTATCGCCGAGATGTTAGGTTGGGTTAGGTTAGGTTGTATTACGTTATTGATGTATATAAAGGTCCCACGGAGACGTAGAGGCCAACAAGACAGGAATGTGGTCAAATATTACCGCCGAGATATTAGATTGGGTTAGGTTAGGTTATATTACGTGATTGAAGTATATAAAGGTTCTACGGAGACGTAGAGGCCAACTCGCCAGGAATGTGGTCAAATATTACCGCCGAGATGTTAGGTTGGATTAGGTTAGGTTATATTACGTTATAGATGTATATAAAGGTCCCACGGAGACATAGAGGCCAACTCGCCAGGAATGTTTTTAAATATTACCGCCGAGATGTTAGGTTGGGTTAGGTTAGGTTATATTACATTATTGATGTATATGAAGGTCAAACGGAGACGTAGAGGCCACCTCGCCAGGAATGATGTCACATATTACCGCCGAGATGTTAGGTTGGGTTAGGTTAGGTTACATTACATTATTGATGTATATAAATGTCCCACGGAGACGTAGAGGCCAACGAGACAGGAATGTGGTCAAATATTACCGCCAAAATGTTAGATTGGGTTAGGCTAGGTTATATTACTTTATTGAATTATATAAAGGTCCTACGGAGACGTAGAGGCCAACAAGCCAGGAATGTGGTCAAATATTACCGCCGAGATGTTAGGTTGGGTTAGGTTAGGTTATATTACGTTATTGATGTATATAAAGGTCCCACGGAGACGTAGAGGGCAAATCGCCCGGAATGTTGTCAAATAATACCGCCGAGGTGATAGGTTGGGTAAGGATAGGTTATATTACGTTATTGATGTATATAAAGGTCCCACGGAGAGGTAGAGGCCAACAAGCCAGGAATGTGGACAAATATTACCGCCGAGATGTTAGTTTGGGTTAGGTTAGGTTATATTACGTTATTGATGTATATAAAGGTCCCACGGAGACGTAGAGGCCAACAAGCCAGGAATGTGGTCAAATATTACAGCCGAGATGTTAGGTTGGGTTAGGTTAGGTTATATTACGTTATTGATGTATATAAATGTCCCACGGAGACGTAGAGGCCAACTCGGCAGGTATGTTGTCAAATATTACCGCCGAGATGTTAGGTTGGGTTAGGTTAGGTTATATTATGTTATTTATGTTTATAAAGGTCCCACGGACACGTAGAGGCCAACTCTCCAGATATGTTTCAAATATTACCGCCGAGATGTTAGTTTTGGTTAGGTTAGGTTATATTAAGTTATTGATGTATATGAAGGTCAAACGGAGACGTAGAGGCCAACTCGCCAGGAATGTTGTCAAATATTACCGCCGAGATGTTAGTTTGGGTTAGGTTAGGTTATATTACGTTATTGATGTATATAAAGGTCCCACGGAGACGTAGAGGCCAACAAGCCAGGAATGTGGTCAAATATTACCGCCGAGATGATAGGTTGGGTTAGGTTACGTTATATTACGTTGTTAATGTATATGAAGGTGAAACGGAGACGTAGAGGCCAACTCGCCAGGAATGATTTCAAATATTGCCGCCGAGATGATAGGTTGGGATAGGCTAGGTTATATTACGTTTTTGAATTATATAAAGGTCCTACGGAGACGTAGAGGCCAACAAGCTAGGAATGTGGTCAATTATTACCGCCGAGATGTTAGATTGGGTTAGGCTAGCTTATATTATGTTATTTATGTATATAAAGGTCCCACGGAGACGTAGAGTCCAACAAGTCAGGAATGTGGTCAAATATTACCGCCGAGATGTTAGGTTGGGTTAGGTTAGGTTATATTACGTTATTGATGTATATAAAGATCCCACGGAGACGTAGAGGCCAACTCGCCAGGTATGTTGTCAAATATTACCGCCGAGATGTTAGGTTGGGTTAGGTTAGGTTATATTACGTTATTGATGTATATAAAGGTCCCACGGAGACGTAGAGGCCAACACGCCAGGAATGATGTCAAATATTACCGCCGAGATGTTAGGTTGGGTTATGTTAGGTTATATTACGTTATTGATGTATATAAAGGTCCCACGGAGACGTAGAGGCCAAATCGCCCGGAATGTTGTCAAATATTACCGCCGAGGTGATAGGTTGGGTAAGGATAGGTTATATTTCGTTATTGATGTATATAAAGGTCCCACGGAGAGGTAGAGGCCAACAAGCCAGGAATGTGGACAAATATTACCGCCGAGATGTTAGTTTGGGTTAGGTTAGGTTATATTACGTTATTGATGT
>CAXAJV010001173.1:0-2500 GCA_963969225.1 Xylocopa violacea
CGATTTTTCGTGTTTTTCGTTGACTTCGTATTTTATAACTGCGTTTTTTCAATGTTAAAATCGATTAAAATTCGTTATATTCTAGAAATATGTTTTTCCGTATATATTCATTATGTTTAAACAATTTCCGTTCATAAAAGTTCAACGTTAATAGCACTTTATACTTGCGCCTCCGCGCGACTAAGTTACAGCAGCCTTTCCGGACGGTCGGTCGCCGCTGGAGTTTACCACCGTAAGCGCCCGTGCGTTAGCCCGGCCGGCGCCGACCGCCCGG
This sequence comes from Xylocopa violacea, assembly GCA_963969225.1. Taxonomy (NCBI): domain Eukaryota; kingdom Metazoa; phylum Arthropoda; class Insecta; order Hymenoptera; family Apidae; genus Xylocopa; species Xylocopa violacea. The sequence goes on from CAXAJV010001173.1 coordinate 275, forward strand.
CCGGCCGTTCCGTATCTATAAGGAGACAGGTCGGTTCGAGCCGGCCGGGCGGAGTAGCGTCGGGCGCGTGGCTATTCTATGACTTCGGTTGAGAAGCAGTCCACCGCTCCTCGAGAATACGTTCTCGACTGCTCTGTCCCGTGTCGGTTGTCGAATTTTCTCCACACTGCATTGCCACGGGTCGGTGTCTTTGACCGAATGGCCCATATGTGGCGAGCGTCCAACGGTGACGTTGGTGACCATTTATCCGAGTTTTACTCGGTTAAATTGTACCTTCCTTGCATCGATTCTAAATCTTTACGCTCCGAGCTCTCGGAACGGACTCTAGAGATACATATTGAATTTTTGGACGTACCAGATGTGTGTACGAAATGTCCATAATATGCTATACGCATGAAAGGTGTATTGGAGATAGATATACACCGATGATATACCAAACAAGTTCCTCAACAAAAAAAAATAAAAATGAGCATCCACTGAGTTGAGGAACGAAACAAAAAATAAAAAATAAGCATCCACTGAAGAAGGCAAAAGAATAAATGGTATATGTCATTTCGACACGATCTGTTACGAAACAGAGGAGTCTCTCGACGAACTTCCAAAAGGTGTCCCGTGTCGAATGCCCAGCGCGCACTTGGTACGCGCCAGCTCGCCTGAGGAGGGCGAGATACAAAAATATACTTCAGCGTGACACAATTGTACGCGCTTGCTCGTCTATGCCGAACAGCACGCTTCTCTGTACGCGCTATCATAATGCCCAGCGTGTGAGAGCGTGTGTAGTATCTCTGTTATAGTCAAATGGAGTGCCAAGAGGTACTACGCGTTCGCGCATTAGACGATAAAAGGTATTCTTTATATACATATTAAACAATACAGCGTGACACGATTATAACCGCTTGCCATCGTCGTTGCCCAGCATGTTCTCGCAAGAGATGTTCGTGCTATAGACGATGGAGAAAAAAGGTGTACGATAAATCAGCGTGACGCAATTGTACGCGCTTCCTCGCCTTGATGACCAGCATGTTCTCTGTACGCGCTATCTTAATGCCCAGCGTGAAAGAGATGTCCGTGCTTTCGGCGATATTTGCCCAGCGTGAAAATTGCATACGCGCTTGCATCGTCGATGCCCAGCATGTTCTCTGTACGCGCTATCTTAATGCCCAGCGTGAAAGAGATGTCCGTGCTATAGACGATAAAAGGTGCCGTACACCGATATAACAAGCGGTGACAAATCGTATACGCGCTTGCATCGTCGATGCCCAGCATGTTCTCGCAAGAGATGTCCGTGCTATAGACGATTAAAGGTGACAATATGTATTCAATAAATGACAAAAATGTGCCCAAAAATATATAACCAGCGTGAAAATTGTATACGCGCTTGCTCGTCGATACCCGACAAGTCCTCGCAAGGGGATATGTCCGTGGTAAAGACGATGTATATTTTCAGCGCGAAGTGTATACGCGCTTACTCGACACGGTTCAGTTGGAAGGCGACTTGTGAAGTCGATTTTGGGAACGTACGATTTTTGGGAGTGTCTCATTCTCGAAAGAAAAGAAAAGAAAGGAAAAGGAGAGGAGGAAAAAATGCAATACCTCGGTATTATTGAACATATGTGCTAACCGAGGATGCATTTTACGAAATACAAAAAATAAATAATGTGCTCGAGCGAGGTCCGAAAGACCCGTCAGCCGCATCCACTGAACAAAACTATGACGAATATTGCGATATTCGAACGATATACATATATATATATTATTATTTCGTATCGTCGATCGGTGTCTCTAAGAGAACCGACGACGACTAAAAACACGTTGAGCAAACTACTCTTATAAGAGTTGATGATGATGGTGAAAAAGAGGAGGAGGAGAGAGAGAGAGAGACGACTCATGGTACGGTTCCCTGGTTGATCCTGCCAGTAGTCATATGCTTGTCTCAAAGATTAAGCCATGCATGTCTCAGTACATACCGAACTAAGGTGAAACCGCGAATGGCTCATTAAATCAGTTATGGTTTCTTAGATTGTACACGAAATTACTTGGATAACTGTGGTAATTCTAGAGCTAATACATGCAAATCAGAATTCCGACCAGAGATGGGAGGAATGCTTTTATTAGATCAAAACCAATCGGTGGCGTGCGGTTCGCCCGTGCGTCCATCGTTTGCTTTGGTGACTCTGAATAACCCACAGCTGATCGCACGGTCATTTAGTACCGGCGACGAATCTT
>CAXAJV010001173.1:5000-10000 GCA_963969225.1 Xylocopa violacea
ACGACGAAGTCCCATCGAATCATTTCCCTGAACGAGAGAACGTCGTCGACCACGAATTTGAAGGATCGAGACGAGCGCGCGCGCGCGCGCGCCTCCTGTAAAAACAGTCGATCGTCGTACCGTTCCGTTCGGAGGGGACGATTCGTCGCCGCCAAGCCCCGTTGTCGAGAGTCTGGGTAAACCCCTGCCGTTGCGAGATCGAACAATTTTATGCTCGCTTCGCGTTGCCGGGCTAAACAGACCGCCTCGAGGGTGTACGGCGACGAGTCCCAACGAATCTTTACCCGAACGACGAACAACGATCGTCGTCGACCTCGAATTCTCGCAGGGTCGTGCCACCGCGACCGCTCTCTACGATCAGGTCGATCGTACCGTACCGTTTCGTTCGGAGGGGACGATTCGTCGCCGCCAAGCCTCGTTGTCGAGAGTCTGTGAAAACCCGTGCCGTTGCGAGCTCGAACAACTTTATGCTCGCTTCGTGTTGTCGGGTGAAACGGACCGCCTCGAGGCTGTGTACGACGGCGAGTCCCAACGAATCTTTACCCGAACGACGAACGTGTGTACCGTCGTCGACCTCGAATTCGTAGGATCGCGTCGCCCGCTCTTTTATACCAGTCGATCGTACCGTACCGTTTCGTTCGGAGGGGACGATTCGTCGCCGCCAAGCCTCGTTGTCGAGAGTCTGTGAAAACCCGTGCCGTTGCGAGATCGAACAATTTTATGCTCGCTTCGTGTCGCAGGTTAAATTGGACCGCTTCGAGGCTGCGCGCGCGGCGAGTCCCAACGAATCTTCACCCGAACGATGAACGTGTTGTACCGTCGTCGACCTCGAATTCGCAGGATCGTGTGTCGCCCGCTCTTTTATACCAGTCGATCGTACCGTACCGTTTCGTTCGGAGGGGACGATTCGTCGCCGCCAAGCCTCGTTGTCGAGAGTCTGTGAAAACCCGTGCCGTTGCGAGATCGAACAATTTTATGCTCGCTTCGTGTCGCAGGTTAAATTGGACCGCTTCGAGGCTGCGCGCGCGGCGAGTCCCAACGAATCTTCACCCGAACGATGAACGTGTACCGTCGTCGATCTCGAATTCGCAGGATCGTGTGTCGCCCGCTCTTTTATACCAGTCGATCGTACCGTACCGTTTCGTTCGGAGGGGACGATTCGTCGCCGCCAAGCCTCGTTGTTGAGTGTCTGAAAACCCGTTGCCGTTGCGAGATCGAACAATTTTATGCTCGCTTCGTGTCGCAGGTTAAATTGGACCGCTCAGAGGCTGCGCGTGCGGCGAGTCCCAACGAATCATTCACCCGAACGGACGCGCCGTCGTCGACTTCGATTTCTTTTAAGAGCGTGTGTCGCGCGTATCCTGTTTTAGTCGATCGTACCGTTCCGTTCGGAGGGGACGATTCGTCGCCGCCAAGCCTCGCTCTCATAGAGTCTATGAAAACCCGTTGCCGTTGCGAGATCGAACCATTTTATGCTCGCTTCGTGTCGCAGGTTAAATTGGACCGCTCAGAGGCTGCGCGTGCGGCGAGTCCCAACGAATCTTCACCCGAACGGACGCGCCGTCGTCGACTTCGAATTCCTTTAAGAGCGTGTGTCGCGCGTATCCTGTTTTAGTCGATCGTACCGTTCCGTTCGGAGGGGACGATTCGTCGCCGCCAAGCCTCGTTGTCGAGAGTCTGTGAAAACCCGTGCCGTTGCGAGATCGAACAATATTATGCTCGCTTCGCGTTGTCGGGTGAAACAGACCGCCTCGAGGCTGTGTACGACGGCGAGTCCCAACGAATCTTTACCCGAACGACGATCGTCGTCGACTTCGAATTCGTTAAGAGCGTGGTGTCGCGCCGCGTACCCTGGTTGTGTTAATGTCGATCGTACCGTTCCGTTCGGAGGGGACGATTCGTCGGGCCAAGCCTCGTTGGCGATTAGGGTCTGTATAATGAACCCGCCGTTGCGAGATCGAATCTCATTTATTATGCTCGCTTCGTGTTGTCGGGTAAATAAAATTATACAGACCGCGCTCGAGGTGTTGGTGTTGTTAACCGACGAGTCCTAACGAATTTTTCTTACCCGAACGGTAAGTTATGTCGTCGACTTTGCATATTCGACAGGTCGAGTGTGTACCATTATTTTGCGTCTCTGCGTGAAAGCAATACGCCGCTGGTACTTGTTCGTTTTCCCGTTTCACAATTGTGCTGCAAGCTCAGAGGGGACTTGCTTTTTGCCATAGCCTCGTTGTCGCGAGTCTGAGAAACCGGCCGTTGCGAGATCGAATAATTTATACTCGCTTCGTGTTGCCGGGGAAAAACGGTAGACCGCTCGAGGCTTTGGCGGCCGAGTCCCAACGAATTTTTTTTTTTTTTTTATCACCTGAGCTCTGAAGCACAGATCGTGCAGTGGATCGTGGAATTTGAGGAACTTGTACCACGCACCTGTGTTCGGGTTTTGATCGTGTCGTTCGTTCAGAGGGGACCGCTTCGCCGAGCGAAGCCTCGTTGTCGCGAGTCTGGAAACACACCCGCCGTTGCGAGATCGAATAATTTTTTATGCTCGCTTCGTGTTGTCGGGTGGGTAAAATTATAGACCGCTTCGAGGTTTCACGGCGAGTCCCATCGATATTTTACGACTTACCTGTACGAACGTCGTCAACTTCTCGAAAGCAATACGCCGCTGGGTGTTGGATATCTTTCTTTTTTTTTTTTTTTGTATTCACTTCCACGTGCCATTCGTTCAGAGGGGACGACGATATATTCGCGTTTGCGTATTCTTCCTCGTTGTCGAGAGTCCCTTAATAAACCCGCCGTTGCGAGATCGAATTTTACAAGCTCGCTTCGTGTTGTCGGGAGGAAGGGGGGACCGCCTCGAGGGTCTGCGCGATACGCGCGAAGAAGAGTCCTAACGAATTTTCGAAAAATTTTATCTACCTGGACGCGTGGCACACTGGCGTGAATCCGAAAGGATGTATCCTAAACACCCTGAAACAGGCGTGTCCGTTTCATCCGTAGGACGGTATCGTGTCGCCGAGAATTCGGGCGACGCCCGCGTCTCCTTCGCCGGAGACGTTTGGGTCTCGACTTGTTCGAAACTTAGTACGAAGAGACTTAACAATTAATAAAAAATATACATATACGATTACCCTGAACGGTGGATCACTTGGCTCGTGGGTCGATGAAGAACGCAGCTAATTGCGCGTCAACGTGTGAACTGCAGGACACATGAACATCGACATTTCGAACGCACATTGCGGTCCACGGATACAATTCCTGGACCACGCCTAGCTGAGGGTCGTTCACGTAACCAGAATACTGCTTGCGTTGCGTTTCGTCGAATCTTTTCTCTCCGGTGCTCGAATCTGCCCGCCGTCGTTCATTCGAATTCCATTTACGAACGTTTCTGAGTTCGGGCGCACCGAAAGGGAAAAAGAGGAGCGATACGCGACGTACGAGCGATCGTTGGACGTTCGTCCGAGTCGTCTGTGGCCGTGCCCCGAGACTATATGCGACTGGTGTAACGTGTGCGCGCGTGCGGCGTGCGTTAAACGGGTTCACGGAAATCGACGGTGTCGATCACGGACTCGCGCGAGTTCTTCGTGGCGTCGTGAGTCGTTCGTTTAACCGGACGACCGCCCACGGGGAACCGCTTCGTGTTTCGACTGCCGATTTTGTTCCGTATTCCAAATTCGCACACCCGCCACACACCATGACCACTCTTCGCGCGTCTCTTTAACGCACGATTGATATGCCGCGCGCTCGACGTCGTTTAAAATGAATTTTTCTTTTGCCGCAAGACTGAGAGAATCGAATTGTTGGGAACTCGGTCGAGAGAGAGAAGAGAATATACAAGAAAGAGAGAGCGAGCGACATCGTCGTAACGTGAGGGACGATGATGCGCATCCGATCGTTCGAAGTTCGCACAGCCCCAGGGTGTTGTTGCGTTCAATCATCAGAATAACCCGTTCTCTCTCTGCTCTCTCCGCGCGTTGTGCGCGTATACCATGTTTTGTGTAAGGAAGAAATTGAGCGGACCGTCACTCGAATACATACAATGTATATAGGCCGTCGTTGCCGAAGTCGATCTCGAATTTTATTTCCATATGCCGTCGATTGTCGGGGACCACAGACAAACGCGCGCACGGGGACGCATTTCCTCTTCGAACGCTGATGATCTTGGGATGTTCGAATCTGACCCCAGCCACGTTCGTCGAGACTCGAATTTACCGTGCGTCCTCGGTGTGCTGCCTCTGTCTGTCAGCCCGGTGTCGATCGGAACATTTGGTATATATATATATATATGGTCGATTGTAACGTTTCTGGCCTGTGACGCGCGTCCGCAGATTCCGAAGCACAGAACTCGAATCGGTAACGCCACGCGCAACGAGGAGAGTCGTTTAGAGAAGTAGATACGGGAAGAGATTGTGCCCACCCCATTGGCGAGGCTCGAAGTTATACTTCGACGAGGTGCTGCTCGGTGCCACAAGTTGTTGGTCACCCCATGTCTTCGTTGTCGAGACGGGACCGCGCGATCAAAAAGCCGGTCATCCAGTCCCCGGAAAGCGCAGCTTGGTTATGTAATTCCACGCGTGCGTTCCTTTTTTTTTTTATTTCCCGTTCCACGCAGCAGAGAGATTCGCGTGGGCGCGCTCCAACTCGGCCTATCCGTCGTTCCGACGGATCAGGGTGATAAATCGGGGAAAAGGAGCCGCTCCGTTTCGATCTCTGCGTGTTACGCGCGGAAGGTGGAACCGCTGGAATTATTTATAATCGTTCATAGCTACGATAAGAGAGGACGGATGTTAAAAATCGCCGGCAACTTGGTTGTCCAGCGAGGGTCTCGTATGCATTACGAATCCGAGAACCGACACGAATGACATTGGCGCGGTGCGCAAAACGCTTCGCCGAGAAGAACGGCGGAGTTTTGTGGTAATCGAGCGGTAAATGAAAGGATCGCTGCGTCGGAGACGACGAAAGTTCTTTTCGTCGTCTGCCGTCCCCGTGCGTCGAAG
>CAXAJV010001173.1:17500-20000 GCA_963969225.1 Xylocopa violacea
GCGGTCGGAAGCGACACGACGGGGAACTTAGAAAATATTCGCGCCGAGCGGTCGGAAGCGACACGACGGGGAACTTAGAAAATATTCGCAACGAGAGGTCGGAAGCGACACGATCGGCGGTTTTTCGCTATTTTCTCGTAAATTAAACCGTTGACCTAACAATTTTTTTGCAGAAACCTTATTGAAAGCTATTGATTGAATTTATTAGCGCATTGTTTAGTCGAATTTATAATTTTTAGTCTCCCGAAACCGACACGACTGGCGGTTTTTGTCAATTTATCGGTAATTTTTTTATATAAACGCTTGGTTTTTTTTTCGTAATATCGATTAATTTGATTGTAGAATTCATTTGTACGTGTCAGATTTTCGATTTTTCGTGTTTTTCGTTGACTTCGTATTTTATAACTGCGTTTTTTCAATGTTAAAATCGATTAAAATTCGTTATATTCTAGAAATATGTTTTTCCGTATATATTCATTATGTTTAAACAATTTCCGTTCATAAAAGTTCAACGTTAATAGCACTTTATACTTGCGCCTCCGCGCGACTAAGTTACAGCAGCCTTTCCGGACGGTCGGTCGCCGCTGGAGTTTACCACCGTAAGCGCCCGTGCGTTAGCCCGGCCGGCGCCGACCGCCCGGCCGGCCGTTCCGTATCTATAAGGAGACAGGTCGGTTCGAGCCGGCCGGGCGGAGTAGCGTCGGGCGCGTGGCTATTCTATGACTTCGGTTGAGAAGCAGTCCACCGCTCCTCGAGAATACGTTCTCGACTGCTCTGTCCCGTGTCGGTTGTCGAATTTTCTCCACACTGCATTGCCACGGGTCGGTGTCTTTGACCGAATGGCCCATATGTGGCGAGCGTCCAACGGTGACGTTGGTGACCATTTATCCGAGTTTTACTCGGTTAAATTGTACCTTCCTTGCATCGATTCTAAATCTTTACGCTCCGAGCTCTCGGAACGGACTCTAGAGATACATATTGAATTTTTGGACGTACCAGATGTGTGTACGAAATGTCCATAATATGCTATACGCATGAAAGGTGTATATGGAGATAGATATACACCGATGATATACCAAACAAGTTCCTCAACAAAAAAAAAATAAAAATGAGCATTCACTGAGTTGAGGAACGAAACAAAAAATAAAAAATAAGCATCCACTGAAGAAGGCAAAAGAATAAATGGTATATGTCATTTCGACACGATCTGTTACGAAACAGAGGAGTCTCTCGACGAACTTCCAAAAGGTGTCCCGTGTCGAATGCCCAGCGCGCACTTGGTACGCGCCAGCTCGCCTGAGGAGGGCGAGATACAAAAATATACTTCAGCGTGACACAATTGTACGCGCTTGCTCGTCTATGCCGAACAGCACGCTTCTCTGTACGCGCTATCATAATGCCCAGCGTGTGAGAGCGTGTGTAGTATCTCTGTTATAGTCAAATGGAGTGCCAAGAGGTACTACGCGTTCGCGCATTAGACGATAAAAGGTATTCTTTATATACATATTAAACAATACAGCGTGACACGATTATAACCGCTTGCCATCGTCGTTGCCCAGCATGTTCTCGCAAGAGATGTTCGTGCTATAGACGATGGAGAAAAAAGGTGTACGATAAATCAGCGTGACGCAATTGTACGCGCTTCCTCGCCTTGATGACCAGCATGTTCTCTGTACGCGCTATCTTAATGCCCAGCGTGAAAGAGATGTCCGTGCTTTCGGCGATATTTGCCCAGCGTGAAAATTGCATACGCGCTTGCATCGTCGATGCCCAGCATGTTCTCTGTACGCGCTATCTTAATGCCCAGCGTGAAAGAGATGTCCGTGCTATAGACGATAAAAGGTGCCGTACACCGATATAACAAGCGGTGACAAATCGTATACGCGCTTGCATCGTCGATGCCCAGCATGTTCTCGCAAGAGATGTCCGTGCTATAGACGATTAAAGGTGACAATATGTATTCAATAAATGACAAAAATGTGCCCAAAAATATATAACCAGCGTGAAAATTGTATACGCGCTTGCTCGTCGATACCCGACAAGTCCTCGCAAGGGGATATGTCCGTGGTAAAGACGATGTATATTTTCAGCGCGAAGTGTATACGCGCTTACTCGACACGGTTCAGTTGGAAGGCGACTTGTGAAGTCGATTTTGGGAACGTACGATTTTTGGGAGTGTCTCATTCTCGAAAGAAAAGAAAAGAAAGGAAAAGGAGAGGAGGAAAAAATGCAATACCTCGGTATTATTGAACATATGTGCTAACCGAGGATGCATTTTACGAAATACAAAAAATAAATAATGTGCTCGAGCGAGGTCCGAAAGACCCGTCAGCCGCATCCACTGAACAAAACTATGACGAATATTGCGATATTCGAACGATATACATATATATATATTATTATTTCGTATCGTCGATCGGTGTCTCTAAGAGAACCGACGACGACTAAAAACACGTTGAGCAAACTACTCTTATAAGAGTTGATGATGATGGTGAAAAAG
>CAXAJV010001174.1:0-20439 GCA_963969225.1 Xylocopa violacea
AGGAAATTTCTAGAAACTTCAGGTTTAGCAATTAACGTCAGAAATTAACGACGCCCGCCTGCCTCGAGCGCAAAGCGCCGGAGAAATTAGTCTCGGAAATTCTCGTAAAATTTCTCGTTCGCTCGCGAACGCCAACCGCCCTCCCACCTACCGCCCCTTCTATTCCTCTCTCTTTCTCCTGCTCCCCAAACCACCCTGTGTTACAGGCACACATACACACGCAGGGAGAGAGAGACGCACAGATACTCGCGTAGACACGTACACACGGCATCGCCTTCTGTGCTACCACGGCGAAGGTAACATGGCGTCAGCAGTCGAGGCGAGCGGTAACTTTCCGGAAATTTTCATTAAGCCTGACAGTAATGACGTCATCAGTCAGTCGGCCCGACCTCATTTGGAATCGTTCGCACTCTCGAACCCGCCACCCGCGTTTTCGTCCTCGAACGCCCACGGGGATAATCCTTTCTTCGCCGCCACGCGAGCGACTGATGCACGCTCACTTGTTGGTCTGCCGCGGACGAAGGCTCTTTCGATCCGTTTTCACGGAATAGCCATGAAAAATTGAGGAGATAAGGCTTTTTCTATCTGCTTTTAGTTAGAATGAGAAAGAAATGCCGTGAAAGATGTGCGATTAGTTAGCTCTGTAAATATATCCCGATGAATGGTAAAACTGGTCAAAGTATCGTTTGGTAATCGTGATCAGCAAGTTTTATAGAAAACTTTTATAGACAGTTTTCCAATTTTTGCTTCTTCTTAGTGTGTACAGTGGTTCGAGTCTGGTGAACGAATTTGCGTTAGCCGTAGCTGGAGTATACACGTGTATATTAGTTTCTGGAACAAATCTAGTAGCGGTTCTCTAAAGGTTAATCAGAATTCTTGGTATCTTGAATCTCAGTAGACTGGAGAACCATTAACCCTTCGCAGTCCTGTATCCGGTTAGACTCGGCGCTCTGTTTTGCTCGTCTACTTTCGGCTGTGGCATGCGCAACACTCTTCTTCTGCATCGAATCGTTTGTATATTATTATTTATAAAAACATAAAAATCACACCTAATGGACATCAATTTCTACCATTGAGTTATCAAATATCATTCGATGCGAAGAAAATGTCTCCGACATCCGAAACGATCGAAATTCGACAAGTCTCCTGCGTCTCGCGTCAAACTCGAAGGACCAACTGACTCAAACTTCCTCTCGAGGAACGCTCGAAGCCGTGGCACGCGTCTCGCGCGCGATGCCACGGGTCATCTCCTCGATCGTGCCAAGAAAGGGTTGCCCCCAGCGAAAGAAGACAGCCAGCAAAGTCCCGCGGCGGCGAAGTCTCGCGCGGTTAGGCAGACCGACGGAAGAATCGATAGACGTCGTTTTCGTAGCTATCGGACGGCGTGGGCGAACGACATATCCGTTTTCCCAAGTAATCTCGCGGCGCTTGGGGCGATTCTCAAACAATTCTATACATCTCCCGAGTGTCGGAAGTGGCTGGAGAGAGTGGCACGAGGATGGGAATAGAAGTACTGCGGCGGGAGGCGTACGGAAAGAGCCGGGTGGAGATGGAGGGGGAGGGGTGGGGGGACGGGGTGGACGGGCGAAAGGATGTACAAGAAGGGTTGGGGCGAAGGAGACGGCGAAACCTATAGAAAGGCGAGGGTAGGTGAAACAGACAATACACCTTCGCGGTGGGTGGCTTATCTAAGAGTCCATGGCGTAGCCCCGGGGGTGCAGTAATAACCGGGAGGGCGGGCTGATACCGGGCTAAGAAATGATAACGGCACTCGCAAGCCAGCCACCATTTTCGAGTTATATTGCCTCGAAAGCCAGAAGCGGCAGGGCTGAGGAGAAAGAGAGAGAGAGAGAGAGAGAGGCCGACAGATAGATAGAGAGCCAGCTCAGCTACCACCTAGAACCTTCCTCCTTCTCCGCCATCTCTTCGCCGGCTCGCCTCTTCACCCTTCTCGCCCTCTTGGATGTTCGTCCTCCTCTTCTGGTGCACCTTTCCCGTACCTATAACCTCGTAGTCGTTGCTGGAATCGGGCGCTATCAGGGCCCACACACCTCCCCATACCGGTACACCCATTCGACCGCCTAGAGAAACGTCGTCTCGCCTCTTCGAGAGAGTAGCAGCCGTGGCAGCCCTCGCCGTCCCGTTTCAACCACCCCTTCGACTCACCCACCCACTGCACACACACACGCACACCCTCGAGGGAATAACGGGGGGGCCAAAGATACATCGGTTCCGATGCAACGCCGATATTCGATTCCTTCGTGCGACCCATGAATTTTCAGCTAGTTGCATCTTCGATGGAGCCCGTGGGTATTGCGTCCTACCCTGTAATCGCTGATAGCGGCCCCGCTAAAAATGGCCCCGTTAAGGACGCCGCGCGTCGACTACCCCGCCGCGTTTACGGCTTCTTCGAGCGGATGAAGCACGGCAATGGTCACGACCTCCGGCGGAGATTTCACCTTGGATGGCGCTGTCTTGTCGGACCACAATTACTCGAAATGGTCGGGACATTAATACCACGATATCTGCGCTACGGGGGTCGTGGGTGCGGTTACGATTTTCGATCGGAATTTTTAATCCCTCGACGACTCGACTCGCTTGTGCAAACTGTTTTAATTGAGTCATACAAATAAGCAAGAGAATAGAAGCAAAATATAAAAGAACACACGCTTGAAGACACGAAATTCATTCAAGAACGCACTCGTGCGAATAAAAAATTGATATCATTTTATTTTCAAGCGCAAGGGTTGAAAATAATTGTCGAACGCGCGATCGCTGTTCGTTCAGGGTCGTTCAGCCTTCCGATGCCAAAAGGGAAAGACGCGGGACGCTGTGAATCTTGAAATTCACGCGATCGCTGGCGAGGGACGCGACAGGGGAGGGACGGGACTCACCCCCGAGCGAATTCGGACGGACAAAGCCGCAACGTGACCAATCTCGTCCGTGTTGAACTGCGGTTTGAACGAATGTTTTGCATTTTACTCCCGCGGGCTAATTTATGTGAGAGGAACGCCACCCTCGTTTCACACCCTCTTGCCCGGCAGCTCGAGCGTTTTATTTTCACTTAAACCGCCTCGACGAGATTCTCAAACGACCCCCTTTCTGGCTGCGCCTCTCCCGTTCGCTCGTCCTCCTCCGAAATTTACAACGCCGTTCAAGAACCGTTCGAATCCACCAGCGAGGGCGACGCGATAACGCTTCGTTCCTCTCCATTAATCGTGCGACGCGCGCGCGGACTTCGAGCGTCGCCGCGCGTCCCTCGCGGGCCAGAATCGCGCGCGAGAGGGTGGCGAGATAAAACGCGGGCCAGTAAAAAGCCACCCCTCGAGTTATCGTCGATGAGAGGCCAGTCTCTCGCTGGGAGACAATTAAAAAGAGTGTCGGGGCCAGTAATTTGCGGCGCGGTCGGACTCGCGTCGAGTTGAAATTAATATGAGACTCACTGGCGGCGTGCGCGTACCCGGGCCGGAAGAGAGGGTCGAAGAGGAGGGTGGGAAGAGGTTGGGCGCCGGTGGGTGGGTATATTTAGCACAAAAAGCCTCTAATTTCCAACGAGGGTGTAAAAACGGGGTTGGCACCCGGCTCCGGTATACGCGGCCCGCTTGTTGGGTCTATAAAACGCCGCTTAGCTTTTTTACCTCCTACCTACGGGGCTCCCAGAGGGGTGGTTTTAACCCCGTTAAGCTGTTTCCCGTCTTTCGCCGCGTTCCTTTTTTCCGCGGCCCGGTAAATTGAGCGCGGACCCTCCTCCACCCTCGCCTACCAACTCTGGCGCCGGTTACACGCGAGCCACTCTCTTCTCCTCGTTTTTTCGTCCGACCGCCCCCACCGCCGCCTCGACACCGCGATTTTCTTCTCTTTTTACACCGCGTCCCGTTCGACCCAGATTTCTCTCCCAGCCACGGACAGATTATCCCTGATTTTACCGTGATTGCGTTCACCTGGAACATCTTTCCTCGTCCCCCGTTTCCTCCGTTCTCGCTCGAACGCGCGCGAGAGGCTGACAAATAGGAATGGCGGTTCTGGTGGACGCGTTGTCGTTGAATTAAAAGTAGGACTCGCTTCGGAACTCGTGGACGATTCTTTTTGACGACCAGCCCCGGAACACGACCGGTTGTCGGAAGTACGAGATTAATAGACGAACAAATTAGCGCAAAGTTTCGGGGGTGCGGCCCCCGCGTGCACCCGCGCCACTAATCCCGTGCATTAAAAGTTAACGTCGGACTGGCTGGCGCGGCCTGTGTGTGTCCTCCTGGCATTAGATTTCTGAGTTTCCCCAGTCGAGTTAGGGCAACACCAGATCTGCGTTTCAACTGGAAACTACGTTAGGGACAGATTCGAACCGATCCCCCGGACGGTGGACCGCTGTGTATCTATGCGGCTGGCTACAGCCGGACGCCCTTTGGCGACGAAAGTGGCGGAGAACTCGTCGACGCCGGGACGCCTCTCAAAAATTTCCCTCCCGACCGAGCAAACGGAGCCACCGATACTTCTGTTTGCCAAGGTCTTCTGGAAGCGCCCGTTTCCATCCGTGGCGAACGGAAAAAGCTGCGCGAAGGTGCTTCGTTGCAGGGTGTTTCACTTCTGGTCCGACCAATGTCGGCTCGTTCTACTGTCTCAGCGACGTTTCGTCGATTTTGTCGTTCCTCTTCGATGTCGTCAGTATAATTTTCATCGTTTTCTAGTTTGCTTGTAAAAGTTAAGACGATACGAGCGTCTCTTTCCAAGTATTCGCTTTGTCTGACTAATGACGATTCGTTCCACTGGCGTTGCAGTTTAATCTCCGTTATTGTTCTTCTTATTGTTCGTACGACTTGTAGTGTTTCTTAGAGTATTGGCAGAAGTAGCGACAATACAAATGACCTGTTTGTTAGTCGCTCTGTCTGACAAACTACGACTTGTGCCACTGATTTTCATCGTTGCGCTCTTCTTTTTATCGTCTAAAATCGTAGCGTCGTATCTGCAGATATTTATTAACCCGACTGTATCTCGAGCGGAAGGGGGGTGTTTAAAATTATAAATTGAACAGGGTGGAACCATAGCCGACTCGTACCACGCGCGATATTAATTCTGCGCGTTATCTAAGGTGGCGGCCGCCATTGTAACCGAGTATCCTGAACCGCTGGGGGTGAGTAAGAAACTACCCCCAACATTAATCAACCGTCATCTTTGCAGGAAACCGAGCATTCTCCTATCGCCTTCCCCTCGAGTGTTTTTAGTCCCCTTAATAATTCTCAAATCCGTTAATTCTTAATAAATCCGCTGGGAACTACATCGCGAGCGTAAATCAGACCTGATATATTTTATTTCAATCCTTAAACATCGATGGAAGTTCGTTCTCACCGCAAGCGTGCGTCCATCGAGCGGAAACAATCGAACATTTGCGAACACAGAGGGTAGAACGCGGTGGCCTTCGATAGCCCAGGCTAGCGACCTTGACGTTCTCCAACAGGGTGGCAAAACTTTGGGAGTTTAGACAATGTCTCTAGAACCGGGTGAACCTAATTCCAACAGGAGTAGGGTTAAGGGTAAGAGTGGAAGCGAGAGGCGAACGCTTCGCTTCGAGGATCTTTAATTTTCCGATTATCCGACGCGCGACATCCGTCCATCATCCGAACCAAGCTGGCGCACGAGCTGGCGCACGTCATCCTGCCAACCAGCGATATCGAGAGCGGACCGTGCGCTACAATTGGGCGCGAAACAAAGAATGTCGCGCGGCACGTCGCTGTAATAATTGGACGATGCTTCAGGGGCGCGCGTGTCCCAAATCCCGCGGCTCGGATTTAACGCGGCGAGACCACGGAACCGCGACGCGCGCCCTAAAACGCGGCTCCGCGGAGATCGATCCTCGATCACCCAGCCAGGGACACGTCGATCATCCGCCCCAGCTGAAGGCGGCCCGCTCCCAAGGACGATACAGAGGAGGAAACAAGAGGAAGTAAGAGATGGTTTGAATAATGACTCGGCTGGCACGCGATGGGATGGGGGTTTGCCAGTCGAGCGCGCGCCATCTTGCCTCGGCTCTCTACTTATAATTATTGATGTGGCCCGAACTTTATATAAACTCGAAACTCGTCTCCCTCGTAGCGTCGGTTCGCCACCACCACCGCCACTACCACCACGAACGACGACGACGACGACGACGACGACGTCGACGAGGAGGACGACGAGCCAGCGCCAGCATCCACCGGCACGGAACCATCTCTCCCGCGTAGCGGGTAGAAAACCCACCCTACCGAGCCCCGGCTACGTCGCCCACCCCCTCCGCCTACCGCCACCCTCTCCCCCCCTTTTCCTTCTCCTCTTTCGGCTCTCCAACCAGGCGGCAGGAGGAAATTGTTGGAGTTTTCAAAGTCTGACGTGCAGGATATTATGAACGAGGGTATGGCGTCGTCGAGGAGGTGGAGAAGGTGGCGGAGTAGTAACTAGAGGGGGGGTGGGCGGCGGGGCTGGCTCTGGGAGGGGATGGGCGAGGTGGAGCGGCGGTACCCAGGCAAAACTACCCGCCTCGGCTCACTCTTCTGCCTCCACAGCCACCCACCGGCCCATTCGTCTAGCTTAAACTATATTCCGACCTAACCTCCGCGCGTAGGTACGCTTCTCCCTTTACCTAGCCCTCCGCCTCGACCGCCTATCATCTGACAGCCGGCCAATACTTGCCCGATGCACCGGATCGGTGTACCCTTCGTTGCTTTTCTCGCGTCATTTACCAACCCGTCTCCTGATTTTTCTCCTAATCGGTCGCTCGGAAACTTACCACCCTCTCTCACTCTCTCTGTCTCTCTCTCGCACGCTCTGGGGTCTCCAAAGACACCTTTGAGGGTGTCTTTGATAGACGTCAGCGTACCCGTGAACGATTCGATCCGGAAGCCCAGCGATCGTCGGATCTTGGAAAAAGTTTCGAGGGCCCCGCGCGATGGACGCGAGGGGACGCAGCGCGGGTGTAAAACGGGGGCGGGGTGGCCGCAGATATATCCGCGCGGTGTCTACAGGGGGTAGAAGTATAAGCTTTCCTCTCGCAAATGAGGTAATATATATACAAAAGCTAATACGACCGAAAGTTGCCAACTTGGATGAGTCTCTCTCCTCCGCCACCTACACACACCTTCCCGCCGCCTAGTCCTCCGCCCCCGGACTACTAGATCCCTCTAAATATTTTAAAGGACCCCGTGAATGCAGTTTACCAGCCGGGGGCGCAGCTGGAGGACGGTCGGCGGTTTAAAGACGCCGCGCGGAAAACTGCATCCGTATCGATATTAATATCCTCCTCCCAGCGGCGAGCCCACTCCCAACCGTGCCACGTGTACATAATCATCCCTTTAACGCGCGTATCGGGGTTCAAAGGGCCCTTAAAGTGACCGTAATTAACCTGTGAGCTGACATTTTAATTTGATGTTGCAGACTACTTTGACCACGGCACGCGAGTCGATCTTCGATTAATTCCGTTTTAATGGTGTTTCCTCGAACGGAACCGACAAAGGCCCGGCTCACGCTGCACCGAAGTATAATCTGCGACCCTTTCTTTCCACGGAGAACAGTCGCTCGACGCTCTCGTCGGTCAGCCGGGCGGAAACGGATCGGAAAAACTGGTGGCCAAGGGGCGGTTTGACGATCGTTGGGACAGCTTCCGGTAGAATGCACCGCGGACGATGCTGTACAGCGCGAAGACCCAGTTAATCCTGTCCGCTCGCAGACGAACTCGAGGTCTCCGTGCCGCGTCGCGACCGCCTCGCGATCAAAGTGAATTAAATCGCGGAGGGCTGCGCGAGCCTCCCTTTCGACCCTCGAAAAATACTCCAACTGGCTCGAAATTGCTGCGATCGAGCGAGACAATTTTGGCTCGAACCTTTTTTATTCGATGCCAGAGGAGACGATCTCGAAACTGAGACTCGAGTTCGCGAGATAAACGAGAGAATAATTGCACGATTTGAATACAAGCAAAATAATTCCCGCGAACTTGACTCTCGACATTTGACAATTTCTCCAAGCATCCGCGAATTAGTTGTTTGCCGGCAGATCGTGCACACGCGTTCATTATTCGAATTCCTGCGATTCTCGTATACACATTAATCCAGCAAAACGTCGTACTTCATAGAAATTGCTTTACCGCGCAAGATGTAACCGCAGTAATTGTTATTACATTTTTCGCGCAGTCTCGACGAAATGTGATCAAAAGAAATTGTATTCGCTGTCTGCAATCGACGATCCTGTTTCACCGCCGCCAAATCTGTTTCCAATCGCAAGAGCGGATCGACATCGAAATTATCGGGGCAACGACAAGCATGACTCGAGCGTTGAAAGCGAAATTCGCAGGATATCCAAGGACTGTGCAACCCTCTCGAGGGACGCGACGCGTGGGAGCCTCGTCGAGCACCCGCGGCCACCTCGATTTTTCACAATCAGCGAAATGGCGGCGGTTAAGTGCAGTTGGATCGAACAAACAGGAGCAATCGGTGCGCGCGAGCGATTCGCGTGCTAGGCGGGAACGAAATGGAGAGACCTGGAATATAATCTATCCTGTTTGAGGAGAACTGGCACCGACTGCAAGTTAGAACAAACTCCCAGTGTACTCTGGGAACGTCGTAGCCGGCAACCAATCCACCAGCCGTCGTGCCACCCTCCGCCACCCTGGTCGCGCACCCTCTCTCGCCCCCTCCTCGTCTACCGCGAGCATCCCCGAAATTGGATAAAATAACGCTCGCCTCGCGATCCAGCTGGGAATCGAGGCGTCGTTCGTTCCACTTTGCTCGTACGGATCAGTCGGAAAAATGGTACCAAAGCGTTTCTCGCGGTCGATCGTTTTTTCGAGACGAATGCTGAGGAATTCGCGGGTTCACTTTTGCTCGTGTAATTTAGAGAATATGAATAATTGCAGTTTCGTGCGAGCGTGAAGATGTCACTGCGAGCTCAGCTGATGCCTGAAGCGAGCTGTAGCAGTCGAAGCAACCTTTAAGTTTTTTCCTTGGGGGTAGTTTTTTATAAAATGTACGCGTGTGAGAATCTGTCTAGATCTGAACGAATTTGAGAATGTTAATGTGAGAAAGAGCGCCCTGAGAGATGCTTGTAAATTTTTGTAAAACAGACGCAACACCCATAGCATCCCTCATTCGGTTTCGACCATTTTTCTGTCAGCGATACTTGTTAAGAAAAGAAACATTTGCGATCTCGTCGAAGAGCTTTTTGACGCGAAGTGCAGAGCTCGAAAACGAGGAAACGTGTCGACGAGAAAACACTAAAATCCTATACGATATGGATTACCAGTCAGCGATTACGAAATGGAAGGAATTGTTGTACAAAATGGCACACTTCAGTGGCGGAACATCGGTGAACGAACCTGGCACCGATCCACTGGCAACACCACTTTCCCTTCCCTTATGGTTCACGTCGATAATTAGATAAAGCAATATCCTGCGACAGTAAATAGAAATAGGATAGCTATAATTAATCCAAACGCATCCGAGGCTGGATATTTCCAGCGGAACCGGTTCCCTGAATTCCATGCTGATCGATGTTCGACGCAGTTAATCAGATCCAACTTTCCCCCTCCGAGGATCTATTAGCCAGCAAGATTCCACTCGTTCTTTGTTGCACGCCAGTACAATTAAACAAAACAAACAATTGTACAAAGATTGAAACAAGATTTTATCTTATTGTATTCGCGAGCAACAAAGAACAGTGGAATCTTGACTGATAGATCCAACTTTCTTCCTCTGAGGATCTATTTGTCATGATTCCACTCGTTCTTTACTGCTCGCAAATACAATAAGATACAATAAACAATTGTACAACGATGGAAATATTGAAATAAGATTTTATCTTATTGTATTTGCGAGCAACAAAGAACAGTGGAATCTTGGCTGATCGATCCAACTTTCTTCCTCTGAGGATCTATTTGTCATGATTCCACTCGTTCTTTGCTGCTCGCAAATACAATAAGATACAATAAACAATTGTACAACGATGGAAAGATTGAAATAAGATTTTATCTTATTGTATTCGCGAGCAATAAAGAACGAGTGGAATCTTGGCTGATAGATCCAACTTTCCTCCATCGAGGATCTATTTGCTACGATTCCACTCGTTCTTTACTGCTCGCAAATACAATAAGATACAACAAACAATTGTACAACGATGGAAATATTGAAATAAGATTTTATCTTATCGTATTTGCGAGCAATAAAGAACAGTGGAATCTTGGCTGATAGATCCAACTTTCCTCCATCGAGGATCTATTTGCTACGATTCCACTCGTTCTTTACTGCTCGCAAATACAATAAGATACAATAAACAATTGTACAACGATGGAAATATTGAAATAAGATTTTATCTTATCGTATTTGCGAGCAATAAAGAACGAGTGGAATCTTGGCTGATAGATCCAACTTTCCTCCATCGAGGATCTATTTGTCATGATTCCATTCGTTCTTTGTTGCTTGCCAGTACAATAAAATACAATAAACAATTCTGCAGCGATGGAAAGATTGAAATAAACGCGTAGAAACAAGATTGTATCTTATTATATTCGAAAGCAGTAAAGGACGAGTGGAATCTTGACTGATAGATCCAACTTTCACCCACTGAGGATCTATTATCTATGATTCCACTCGTTCTTTACTGCTCACAAATACAATAAGATACAATAAACAATTGTAGAACAACAGAAAGATTGGAACAAACAAAAATAAGATTTTATCTTATTGTATTCGCGAGCAATAAAGAACAAGTGGAATCTTGATTGATTGATCCAACTTTCCCCCATTGAGGATCTATTATCCATAATTCCACTCGTTCTTTACTGCTCACAAATACAATAAAATATAATAAACAATTGTAGAGCAACAATGAACGAGTGGAATCTTTGCTGATAGATCCAACTTTCCCCCATTGAGGATCTATTATCCATGATCTATAATTCTACTCGTTCTTTACTGCTCATAAATACAATAAAATATATTAAACAATTGTAGAACAACAAAAAGATTGAAACAAACACGTGGAAAGAAGATTTCGTCTTATTCTATTCGCGAGCAATAATGAACGATTGGAATCTTTGCTGATAGATCCAACTTTCACCCTCTGAGGATCTATTATCCATGATCTATAATTCCACTCGTTCTTTACTGCTCACAAATACAATAAAATATAATAAACAATTGTAGAGCAACAATGAACGAGTGGAATCTTTGCTGATAGATCCAACTTTCACCCTCTGAGGATCTATTATCCATGATCTATAATTCCACTCGTTCTTTACTGCTCACAAATACAATAAAATATAATAAACAATTGTAGAACAACAAGAAGATTGAAACAAACGCGTGAAAACAAGAGGAAACCCAATTCCACAAGTGTAACAATTTATACGATTTAAAAAGGGAGGTGGCGAAAAGAACAAAGTGGAACGAGTAAACGTTCGCGCAGCCGGAAGTTGAATAAACGTCTCCGTGTCAGCCTCGATGGAATAACCCGGTTTTTTCCCCCGCTGGCTCCGCTCGAATCAAGAAGGTAGAGACGGCGAAGCCGGTGGCTCATGAATATTCATTTCTTGCCGGTTTCTTACAGGAGGTCGACACGGGGGTGAGCACGGAACCGAGCAGCCAGGGCCGTACTTTTAAGCACGGTAGTGGGGGTTCTGGATCAATGCCGAGGCCACGCCTCCTTCGTCTTACATCCTGCACCCTCTCTCTCCCTCCTCGCCTCGACGCCTTCCTTTCCTTTCGCTTTTCCACCCTCTTCGCTGTCTTCATCCACGCGAAGCGGCCCGCTCCCCTCCCGACAATCTTTCTGCGGCAAATCCGCCTCGCGACAGGGTAAATACGCGCGAGGGGATGAAAAATGCGAGGGGGAGGTGGAGAAAATACCGCTCGTTAGCGTCGTTGTCCCGAACTGGCCCTCTCCAAGGTGGAAATAAAGGCTGCCGTGGCGCGGTTCAACCCCTTCTTTTCTTCCGTGGATCGCTTGCGCTCGAGTTACTCTCCGTTGGGACAAATTACGAATTTAATCGTCTGCTGTTGTTCGGTTCTCTTTCATTTTTTTTTTTTTTTTTTTGGATACTTTTGCCAGTTTTTGTTCGAGAGATCGAGGAGGCTGTGTTATCAACCCTTGAGTTTAGTTTTTAAAGTGTTGGTAGATTTCTTCCTCTTTGGGTTGCAAGTTTCATTTTCTTTTTTTCTTTTGGTACTTTTGCCAGCTTTTATTCGAGAGATCAAGGAGACAGCGTTATCAACCCTTAAGCTTAATTTTGAAACTGTTTCTACTTTTTTCTTTTTAAATTTAGAAAGCTCCTAGGTGTTGCAAGTTTCATTTTCTTTTTTTCTTTTGGTACTTTTGCGAGCTTTTATTCGAGAGATCAAGGAGACTGCGTTATCAACCCTTAAGCTTAGTTTTGAAATTGTTTCTACTTTTTCCTCTTTAAATTTAGAATGCTTCTAGGGGTTGCAAGTCTCATTTTCTTTTTTTCTTTTGGTACTTTTGCGAGCTTTTATTCGAGAGATCGAGGAGACAGTGTTATCAACCCTTAAGTTTCTCTTTAAATTTAGAAAGTTCATAGGGGTTGCAAAGTAGACAATCGATAATGTGTTGGTTTTGCGATTTTCTTTTCATACGCGATCGACCCACAAGTATAAAAGATATTGAAGTACCTTCTACGCCAATGAATAAATAATACAAAACCCAAGAATTGACGAGTTGAGTCGCGTGCATTAACACGTTGACTGCCGCGTGTATCGACTGGTGTATACTACCATAACATAAGTTGCTTATGGCGGGATGGTTGGTGCGGCATAGCAAATTAAATAGCAAAATAACCAATTCTTTAAGACAAATAAGAACCAATTTGGCCCGAGGAACCTTCTTAAGAGATAATCGCGTCAGTCAACGTGTTGAAAAAGAAAAGAAGCAGCGGAAATGTTTAATATTCCACGCTATCATCGCAATCCGGAAAGACAGCTCGCGGGCCAGCTTTGTGCGCCCTTGCCACCCGCGAGCGTCTAATTCGAGCGTCGCTGTTTCCCATCTCGCGTCTCGCACGACGCCCGTCGACGACTTCGTCGGCTCTTAAGTCGCGGTACCCGCGTCTCCTCGCCTCGCGCCGCGTCCTAGAGGGAAAAGCCCGGGGCTGTTCTTTCCTTCGAAAGCCAAGACGCAGCTACCGGCTGCCGCGCAACCAATCAGCGTCCCGAGTCTTCCACGGCGTCCAAATCAAACAGCGCTACTAATTACCGCCTCCGCATCCACCTGTCCCTGCTTCGTACACCAAAGTTATGTATTTGGGGTTGATTTTTCTGCGATCCCAGACAGAGTTGACGCTTCCACAGGGAATTCGAAACGAAAATAGTCTCTGAGAAACTAGAATTCGATTTTTTAGAATCTTTGAAGGGGTTAGGAGGAGGGGGTGTCTCTCGAGAGACGCATCCACGATTTTTCTGCGATCCCAAACAGAGTTGACGCTTCCACAGACAATTCAAACCAGAAATAGTGTCTGAGAAACTAAAATTCTATTCTTTAGAGTCTTCGAAAGGGTTGGGAGAAGAGGGCGTCTCTCGAGAGACGCATCCACGTGTCTTTTTTATTTGGGGTTGATTTTTCTGCGATCCCAGACAGAGTTGACGCTTCCACAGGGAATTCGAACTGGAAACAGTCTCTGAGAAACTAGAATTCGATTTTTTAGAGTCTTCGAAGGGGTTGGGAGAAGAGGGTGTCTCTCGAGAGACGCATCCACGTGTCTTTTTTATTTGGGGTTGATTTTTCTGCGATCCCAGACAGAGTTGACGCTTCCACGAGGAATTCGAACCGAAAACAGCCTCTGAGAAACTAAAATTCTATTCTTTAGAGTCTTCGAAAGGGTTGAGAGGAGAGGGTGTCTCTCGAGAGACGCATCCACGATTTTTCTGCGATCCCAAACAGAGTTGACGCTTCCACAGACAATTCAACCCAGAAACAGTCTCTGAGAAACTAGAATTCGATTTTTTAGAGTCTTCGAAGGGGTTGGGAGGAGGGGGTGTCTCTCGAGAGACGCATCCACGATTTTTCTGCGATCCCACACAGAGTTGACGCTTCCACAGACAATTCAAACCAGAAACAGTCTCTGAGAAACTAAAATTCTATTCTTTAGAGTCTTCGAAGGGGTTGAGAGGAGAGGGTGTCCCTCGAGAGACGCATCCACGATTTTTCTGCGATCCCAAACAGAGTTGACGCTTCCACAGACAATTCAAACCAGAAACAGTCTCTGAGAAACTAAAATTCTATTCTTTAGAGTCTTCGAAAGGGTTGAGAGGAGAGGATCTCCCTCGAGAGGCGCGTCGAGGATGTTTTCGAGGCGAATCGAGGTGATCGTTGCCAGCGGATCGATCGAGACGCGCCTCGATTGACGATCGAATGTCGGTCAATCGGTCGAGCGTGGACGTACGAATGGAGGATCAATAGGGCGAACGAAGAAGGGGCATGAACCTACGCGTACCGTCCCAGGGGGTTGGAATCATTGTCCTGAGGAACGGAGCGCTGACGCTCGGATCGGATCAGTGGGGAATCACCGCCGCCTAAGCACGCTGTTTGCGGTTAATGACGAACTTCGATTGCCATAACGCGTCGCGTTCAGCTTGCGGCTCCTTGGATCGATCGATCTTAAAGCGATGTCCTCCTTTCGGGGAGCTGTCGTCTCTCGTTCCTCGTTTCAATCCTCGTCTGTACCTATTCTTTGAAAATTCTTCGTTGGACAAAGTTCGTAGCTCAATTTAACCCTTTGCGAGTGCAAATATCCGAGTGGATATGCCCTCTGAGGGAGCATCGGAGATTAGCGATGAAGAAGAATAATTCCACTGCAGTTTCTTCAGAAATTCACGTTTCCCTCGAGTCTTCTCTTGAAATAGAAATTTTCTATTACTGAGAGACGTTAGCAATAGAAACTATGGCTAAAATGTTGCTCAAAGATTCCTATTTTAACTATAGTTTTCAACGTCCAGTAGGAGCCGAGTGCAAAGGGTTAATATCCAAAATTAAACAATAAACTCTTCATTCCACGATACAGATATCGTAAAAAACCTTCCAGGACCTACACCCTTCTAGTTTCTCTTCCCAATGAAACAACAATGAAATTCAATATCGAGTAAATGGACGCGCGTTAATCCGACTCTCGACGCATTGCAAACAATCGAATTTAACATCGTCCCTCGAGTTACGCAAGCGATTGATTAGAGACGCCGCCACGGCGCGGCAGCACCGACTGCCTCAGCCCAGTTTCGAACCAGCAACCCTTTCTGTTTTCCCTTCAACGCGGCAACTGTCGACGAGCTACCCTTGCCCGCTTTGTTACCCACGGAACGGGTGTCTGCTCCGCGGATAATCGAGTGCGATCACCGGCCACGCATAACACGAGATCATTCCGTTTCGACCGCCATCAGCTCGCATAATTACCCGCGGATTTGATGGGTCAACTATCAAACGCCTCAGGCGTCGACGAGTGCCATAATCGGATCTGGCTTGCCACGTCGATCGCGATTAAAAATCGATCTGTCGCGGCTGGCGATGAAAGGGAAGAATCGATTGGGCAAATAAATGGTTGACAGCTTCAGAATTGATGGGATCGTGTGTTTCGCGGATCGTTTCGAGCGATTCGAGGCCTGAAATAGGTGGTCTCGCGTCCTCTGTCTGAGGACGACGCTCGCACCGATCGCAAATGAAATTTTCGTCTCATCCAAAGTGTATAAACGCGTCTAGACGCCGGGGTAGGTGTCTTCGAGCCCTGCTTTCTCCCTAGTAGAGGCATTGTGTAATTTATCAATGCAATTTACGGCCGGAGACAGTGGCGGGGAAATTGAAAAACTTTCGCGGCCAATTCAAGCCGCGTTTAATAATGAGAATCAATTTAACGGGGAGAGAGATAATGAAGCAGCCCGCGAAGCTCGATCGAACGACGCGGATACTTTTTGTCCCTCGAACTGGCTCGTATCGAGTGCTTTTTTTTTTTGTTTCGACTCTGATAAACGTCAGTCGCGAACGACGAGGCTGACGGAACGTTTTTCTGTAACAGAGCGGATGTCTGACCAGGCGTGGTGCTCTGCTACTTGCGAGTGTATCAACCCTTCGCACTCGACTCCTCCTGGACGTTAGTAATAGAAATTATTGCTAAAATGGCAATCTTTGAGCGATATTTTAGCAATAGAAACTATTGCTAACGTCTCTCAGCAATCGAAAATTAATATTATAGAATAAATTTAATTTCTGTAATTACTAATCAATGCTGATGTCCTCTCAGAAGGGATATCCGAGTGCAAAGGGTTAACTCTCTGGTCGAACAAAGTTGTTTGGAAGACTATGATGGTATTATAAATAAGGTAAACGATGTTGAAGAATAATAAGAACAATTTATTTGCAGTGACAGGTATGTTTAATAATTAATACATAATTTTAGGACACAACTGACTGAAATATTTTCTGTTTCAGGTGGTGTGCTCGCAACGGTGTCTGTGCAACGCTTGGAGACCGAGACGCCACACAGAAGTCCTCTTTCTCGAGAAGCTGACGCCAGACTGTAACATCATTAATAAATAATCAGTAATTTAAATCAGTCATTATCATCGTAAGCTTCTTCGCATCTTCGACAATCTTTCATACCGAATTAACCCTCGCCTCCACGATTATCTCGGTAGCCGCACACGTTAAATCCCTCCACTATATTTACCAGTAGCAAACTAAAATTGGACTCGGGTGAAACGAGGAACCCGACTAATAGAAACTTTAATATCTTTAGATCCTGTCAGCGACGGTTCCGCCTGGACGAATCGGAACCAAGACGGAAAACACGACCACGGTTAAAAGGATAGCGCCGTCCTCGTCCGCACGCAGCCAGTTTCCCAGCTCGAAGGAGCTCCAGGAGGATGATCAATAAGAAAGCAACCGAGCAAGGTAATCCCACAGATTCGTGGTAGCTAAGACCAGCTCGCACACCGATACAGCTGGGAAATATAACGGCCGGTGGCCGCAGGCAACCCTTAGGAACGTAATTAATATTTATCCCACCCCCGACGTTGGCCACGCGAGGGCCCTCCCCGCGACCCCTCTAAAATCCCAGCACGCTCCTTGTAAAATCTAATATCTGAGGAAGCGACGTCGTGCCGGCGGCTGAAGCAGCTCGCAGCGGTCCTCTTCCTCCTCTTCCGGCGGCCGTTCTTCTCCCGGGCCGCCCCCACGCTCGCTTCACCCCTTTCGCGGCGGGACAAGAAGGAAACGGAGCAAACGAACCGCGTGGGAAGAGAACGAAAGCCAACCGTGCACGGCACGACGGTAGAAGGCGCGCAGTGGCTGCGTCGGAGGGTTGAAACTGAAGGCGTGCAGGCGGAGGAGGGGAGGATGAGAGGGGGCGCAGGTGGTCGGTGGGAAAGAAGGAGGCCGCGAATGCGGAGGATCGCGGAGGACCCGGGTGAAACGGAGAGTGAAACGACCGTGAGAAAGAGAGGAAAGACGCGCGGGAAACGACGGAGCGGCGCGCGCGGGAGGGTGGACGCCGCCAGGTGGCCGACGAAGAGGGAACGGAGAAGAAACCGGGACGGAAGCGAGAGAAAACGCGCTCACCGCCGCCGCGGAGGAAGCCGAAAGAGTGAGAGGGAAAGGGAGGAAGCGTGCACGGTCTCGACGCGGCGCGAGAGCTCTGTTTTCCCCGGGTTGTTCCTCTGGAGGGCGGCGCCAAGACGCTGCCCGCCCGCCAATCGCGGCGCGGACGCGCGGTTTTGCGCCGCCGCGATTCGTCCGCGGCCAGGCCGTGGAAAAATCGCCGGGAAAAAGGCGACGACGCGCGGACGGCACGGCCATTGGCTACGCGCCCGCTTTTCTTCGCTTTTCGCGAACCTTTAAGGGGCCAATGGCACATCCGGAGAGCGGCGGCCGCCGCCGCCGCCGCAGCGCGCGAAAGGAGCGGCTTGAGAAATCGATAAGTTAGACCCGCTACGAGGGTGGACCAGCCCTGCCACCCAGCCGGCTCCTAACGTGCGCCCTGAGCCTCCTCGAGCGACCCTTCCGCCCTTTCGATTGCTCCACGCACGCGAAAGACGATATTTTACCCGATTACGCAATTACCAGGGTAATCCGGTTCCCACGCGGAAATTTATGCGGCCAGCAGCCAGTCTTAATTCAAGAAACGGGACGCCCGCACGGGACGAGACGCGTAACCCCATTTTTCAGCCGGGGGAAACTAAAGTCCCTTCGCCGAGGGTCGCCTCCAATCACGGATAATCATCTCTAATTCCCGCGGACGGTTAATCAACTTAATTCAGAACCGAAATTCGGGTTTGTCCGCGGCGGTGGAAGCAAGCAGAGAGAAGAAGACGCGTCGAGTTTGGCGAGGGTGGCGTTTTCTGTTTGGAATGCGGGGTAGTCCTGCGCGGGACTTGGGTTCTTCAGATTTGAACATTTCTCGAATTTTTTTATGACTTTGGTGAGCTGGATAGCTTTGTTTATTGTCGAGTAGGTGTTGTTCTCTGTGCCAAAGTAACAGAGAACCTAATATTTGACTTTTTCCAATTTTGGCATCGTTCCTTCGAATGATTATTGTTTGAGATTATATTTAATAGCAGAGATTGACAGTTTCGCGAACCCATCTCGCGTAGGACTCGAGTTCTCATAACTCAAGCTCCACTTTTCAAATTTTCCACAATTCTTGTAAACTAGAACGCTTCATTTGTTCTCGAGGAGGCATAGTCTTCTGCGCCAAAGTGACAGCTACCCCAATATTTGATTCTTCCAATTTTAAAACCGTTCCTTTGAATGATTATAATAGCAAAGAATGACAATTTCACCAGTTGAATCCTGTCGATCGCAAAAAGAAACGATCGAACCCATCTCGCGTGGGATTCGAGTTCCCATAACTCAAGCTCCATTTTTCAAATTTTCTACAATTCCTGTAAAACTAGAGCGCTTCATCAATCCTCGAGTAGGCGTCGTTTTCTGCGCCAAAGTGACAACTACCCCAATATTTGATTTACCCAATTTTATTCCTTTGAACGATCATCATTCGACGCGATGCTTAACATCAAAGACCAACAATTTTACCAGCAAAACCCTCTTGATCGCGAAAACAACCGAGCGAGCCCGTTCAAGGTTCCTGGAATCACGCGGCTCGTCGACCTCGGTGAACCGGAAACGCGCGCGGTTGCCTGAGGAGCCGTCCCCGAGACAATTAGCGAGGACTAAAGGACAGGCGTGGGGGGGGGGGGGGGGGTGGTGGTCCCGCGAGGAGCGACGCAGCGCCAGGCACCGCGAGAGGCACCCTCAGCCTCTGGATCCTCCACCCTTCGCCGCTCTTACCGCGCCTTAGCGCGCCTCTCTTCTCCAAATCCGTCTTATCCGGGGTCCCGCGCTCTCCGTCGCGCGTTCCCGCGTCTCGCAACATTAATAATGCCGGGGGTTGAGGGGGAACGGCCCTCGCAACCCCCTCTCGCGCGCCGCGGAACCGGCAGACTTGAGGGCTGCCACGGTTGCTCGCAACTTGGGCTGCAAGTAAGTTCTCGAGAGCCTGGATGGAAATTGACGTTAATGTGCCCCGAAAGCAGCTACCCGTCGTCTCTCGTAACCCACCCCCGCGCCTCCTCCGCCGCCACCCTTCTCAAACGCCTCCGCAACGTGCTCAGCCGAGGCGCACCGCGTTCACGGCGTGATCGTCCTCCGAGCTCGAAAGAACCCAACCCCGGGCGGGTCTGCGGAGGTAGTTAGCGAAGTAGTTCCACGGGAGATGGATTATGACGGTGTCGTAAGGAAGAATCGGGTACAGCCGTGCCCCGAATCGCTCGAACCGCCGCGAGAACCCACCCCACCGAGCCTGGTTCGCCCCTAATCGAACTTGCGAACTGCTGCTCGCGGCGCGCGGCAAATTGCGGGCCAGGTTTTTACGCGGCCATGGCTGAACGGATACCACTTCCGGCGTTAATTAAGGCGGATGGGATGATTTTATGTTAGCCTCTTTGCGGGTATTTCTTTGGCGAGCAGAAGGGAAGGAAGCCTACTTGGTATGGAATTGTAAAGTTCGTTCGACGAGAAATTGGATTGCTTGTAATTTTATGGGGCAATGGAATTTTTTTCAGTGAGAATTGTGTTTTTCTCGTTGAGTATTTTGAGAATTCTGAGACTCCAGGAAGTTGTACTGTTATTTTAACTCTTTGCGACTGAGAGTCGCCATGGCTGGACAGATACCACTTCAGGCGTTAATTAAGGCGATGGGGGATGATTTTATGTTAGCCTCTTTGCGGGTAGTTTCTTTGGCGAGCAGAACTGCTGAGAGAAGAGATGGAATTGTAAAGTTCGTTCGACGAGAAGTTGGATTACTTGTAATTTTATGGGGCAATGGAATTTTTTTCAGTGGGAATTCTGTTTTTCTCGTTGAGTATTTTGAGAATTTTGAGACTCCAGGAAGTTGTACTGTTATTTTAACTGTTTGCGACTGAGAGTCGCCAT
>CAXAJV010001175.1:0-43000 GCA_963969225.1 Xylocopa violacea
GTTAGGTTAGGCCATATTACGTTATTGATGTATATAAACGTCCCACGGAGACTTAGAGTTCAACTCGCCAGGAATGTTGTCAAATATTACCGCCGAGATGTTAGCTTGGGTTAGGTTAGGTTATATTACGTTATTGATGTATATAAAGGTCCCACGGAGACGTAGAGTTCAACTCGCCAGAAATGTTTTCAAATATTAGCGCCGAGATGATGGGTTGTGTTAGGTTAGGTTATATTACGTTATTGATGTATGTAAAGGTCCCACGGAGACGTAGAGGCCAACTCAACAGGAATGTTATCAAATATTACCGCCGAGATGATAGGTTGGGTTAGGTTAGGTTATATTACGTTATTGAAGTATATAAAGGTTCCACGGAGACGTAGAGGCCAACAAGCCAGGAATGTGATCAAATATTACCGCCGAGATGTTAGATTGGGTTAGGCTAGCTTATATTATGTTATTGATGTATATAAAGGTCCCACGGAGACGTAGAGGCCAACTCGCCAGGAATGTTGTCAAATATTACCGACGAGATGTTAGGTTGGGTTAGGATAGGTTATATTACGTTATTGATGTATATAAAGGTCCCACGGAGACATAGAGACCAACAAGAGGGAAATGTGGTCAAATATTACCGCCGAGATGTTAGGTTGGGTTAGGTTAGGTTATATTACGTTATTGATGTATATAAAGGTCCCACGGAGACGGAGAAGCCAACTCGCCAGGAATGTTGTCAAATATTACCGCCGATATATTAGGTTGGGTTAGGTTAGGTTATATTACGTTATTGATGTATATAAATGTCCCACGGAGACGGAGAGGCCAACTCGCCAGGTATGTTTTCAAATATTACCGCCGAGATGTTAGATTGGTTTAGGTTAGGTTATATTACGTTATTGAAGTATATAAAGTTCCCACGGAGACGTAGAGGCCAACAAGCCAGGAATGTCGTCAAATATTACCGCCAAGATGTTAGATTGGGTTAGGCTAGCTTATATTATGTTATTGATGTATATAAAGGTCCCACGGAGACATAGACACCAACAAGACAGAAATGTGGTCAAATATTACCGCCGAGATGTTAGGTTGGGTTAGGTTAGGTTATATTACGTTATTGATGTATATAAATGTCACACGGAGACGAAGAGGCCAACTCGCCAGGTATGTTTTCAAATATTACCGCCGAGATTTTAGATTGGTTTAGGTTAGGTTATATTACGTTATTGAAGTATATAAAGGTCCCACGGAGACGTAGAGTCCAACAAGCCAGGAATGTGGTCAAATATTACCGCCAAGATGTTAGATTGGGATAGACTAGCTTATATTATGTTATTGATGTATATAAAGGTCCCACGGAGACGTAGAGGCCAACTCGTCAGGAATGTTGTCAAATATTACCGCCGAGATGATAGGTTGGTTTAGGTTAGGTTATAATACGTTATTGATGTATATGAAGTTCAAACGGAGACGTAGAGGCCAACTCGCCAAGTATGTTTTCAAATATTACCGGCGAGATGTTAGGTTGGGTTAGGTTGGGTTATATTACGTTATTAATGTATATAAAGGTCACACGGAGACATAGAGACCAACAAGACAGAAATGTGGTCAAATATTACCGCCGAGATGTTAGGTTGGGTTAGGTTAGGTTATATTACGTTATTGATGTATATAAAGGTCCCACGGAGACGGAGAAGCCAACTCGCCAGGAATGTTGTTAATTATTACCGCCGAGATGTTAGGTTGGGTTGGGTTAGGTTATATTACGTTATTGATGTATACAAAGGTCCCACGGAGACGTAGAGGCCAACTCGCCAGGTAAGTTTTCAAATATTACCGCCGAGATGTTAGGTTGGGTTAGGTTAGGCTATATTACGTTATTGATGTATATAAATGTCCCACGGAGACTTAGAATTCAACTCGCCAGGAATGTTTTCAAATATTAGCGCCGAGATGATGGGTTGGGTTAGGTTAGGTTATATTACGTTATTGATGTATATAAAGGTCCCACGGAGACGTAGAGGCCAACTCGCCAGGAATGTTGTCAAATATTAGCGCCGAGATGATAGGTTGGGTTAGGTTAGGTTATATTACGTTATTGATGTATATAAAGGTCCCACGGAGACGTAGAGGCCAACTCGCCAGGAATGTTGTCAAATATTACCGCCGAGATGCTAGATTGGGCTAGGTTAGGTTATATTACGTTATTGAAGCATATAAAGGTCCCACGGAGACGTAGAGGCCAACAAGCCAGGAATGTGGTCAAATATTACCGCCGAGATGTTAGGTTGGGTTAGGTTAGGTTATATTACGTTATTGATGTATATAAAGGTCCCACGGAGACGTAGAGGCCAACTCAACAGGAATGTTATCAAATATTACCGCCGCGATGATAGGTTGGGTTAGGTTGGGTTATATTACGTTATTGAAGTATATAAAGGTCCCACGGAGACGTAAAGGCCAACATGCCAGGAATGTGGTCAAATATTACCGCCGAGATGTTAGATTGGGTTAGGCTAGCTTATATTATGTTATTGATGTGTATAAAGGTCCCACGGAGACGTAGAGGCCAACTCGCCAGGAATGTTGTCAAATATTACCGACGAGATGTTAGGTTGGGTTAGGTTAGGTTATATTACGTTATTGATGTATATAAAGGTCCCACGGAGACATAGAGACCAACAAGACAGAAATGTGGTCAAATATTACCGCCGAGATGTTAGGTTGGGTTAGGTTAGGTTATATTACGTTATTGATGTATATAAATGTCCCACGGAGACGAAGAGGCCAACTCGCCAGGTATGTTTTCAAATATTACCGCCGAGATGTTAGATTGGGTTAGGCTAGCTTATATTATGTTATTGATGTATATAAAAGTCCCACGGAGACATAGAGACCAACAAGACAGAAATGTGGTCAAATAGTACCGCCGAGATGTTAGGTTGGGTTAGGTTAGGTTATATTACGTTATTGATGTATATAAATGTCACACGGAGACGAAGAGGCCAACTCGCCAGGTATGTTTTCAAATATTACCGCCGAGATGTTAGATTGGTTTAGGTTAGGTTATATTACGTTATTGAAGTATATAAAGGTCCCACGGAGACGTAGAGTCCAACAAGCCAGGAATGTGGTCAAATATTACCGCCAAGATGTTAGATTGGGATAGACTAGCTTATATTATGTTATTGATGTATATAAAGGTCCCACGGAGACGTAGATGCCAACTCGTCAGGAATGTTGTCAAATATTACCGCCGAGATGATAGGTTGGGTTAGGTTAGGTTATAATACGTTATTGATGTATATGAAGTTCAAACGGAGACGTAGAGGCCAACTCGCCAGGAATGATGTCAAATATTACCGCCGAGATGTTAGGCTGGGTTAGGTTAGGTTACATTACGTTATTGATGTATATAAAGGTCCCACGGAGTCATAGAGACCAACAAGACAGAAATGTGGTCAAATATTACCGCCGAGATGTTAGGTTGGCTTAGGTTAGGTTATAATACGTTATTGATGTATATGAAGGTCAAACGGAGACGTAGAGGCCAACTCGCCAGGTATGTTTTCAAATATTAACGGCGAGATGTTAGGTTGGGTTAGGTTGGGTTATATTACGTTATTGATGTATATAAAGGTCCCACGGAGACGAAGAGGCCAACTCGCCAGGTATGTTTTCAAATACTACCGCCGAGATGTTAGATTGGTTTAGGTTAGGTGATATTACGTTATTGAAGTATATAAATTTCCCACGGAGACGTAGAGGCCAACAAGCCAGGAATGTCGTCAAATATTACCGCCAAGATGTTAGATTGGGTTAGGCTAGCTTATATTATGTTATTGATGTATATAAAGGTCCCACGGAGACATAGAGACCAACAAGACAGAAATGTGGTCAAATATTACCGCCGAGATGTTAGGTTGGGTTAGGTTAGGTTATATTACGTTATTGATGTATATAAATGTCACACGGAGACGAAGAGGCCAACTCGCCAGGTATGTTTTCAAATATTACCGCCGAGATGTTAGATTGGTTTAGGTTAGGTTATATTACGTTATTGAAGTATATAAAGGTCCCACGCAGACGTAGAGGCCAACAAGCCAGGAATGTCGTCAAATATTACCGCCGAGATGTTAGATTGGGTTAGGCAAGCTTATATTATGTTATTGATGTATATAAAGGTCCCACGGAGACGTAGAGTCCAACAAGCCAGGAATGTGGTCAAATATTACCGTCGAGATGTTAGGTTGGGTTAGGTTAGGTTATATTACGTTATTGATGTATATAAAGGTCCCACGGAGACGGAGAAGCCAACTCGCCAGCAATGTTGTCAAATATTACCGCCGAGATGTTAGGTTGGGTTAGGTTAGGCTATATTACGTTATTGATGTATATAAATGTCCCACGGAGACTTAGAATTCAACTCGCCAGGAATGTTTTCAAATATTAGCGCCGAGATGATGGGTTGGGTTAGGTTAGGTTATACTACGTTATTGATGTATATAAAGGTCCCACGGAGACGTAGAGGCCAACTCGCCAGGAATGTTGTCAAATATTACCGCCGAGATGATAGGTTGGGTTAGGTTAGGTTATAATACGTTATTGATGTATATGAAGGTCAAACGGAGACGTAGAGGCCAACTCGCCAGGAATGATGTCAAATATTACCGCCGAGATGTTTGGTTGGGTTAGGTTAGGTTACATTACGTTATTGATGTATATAAAGGTCCCACGGAGTCATAGAGACCAACAAGACAGAAATGTGGTCAAATATTACCGCCGAGATGTTAGGTTGGCTTAGGTTAGGTTATAATACGTTATTGATGTATATGAAGGTCAAACGGAGACGTAGAGGCCAACTCGCCAGGTATGTTTTCAAATATTACCGGCGAGATGTTAGGTTGGGTTAGGTTGGGTTATATTACGTTATTGATGTATATAAAGGTCACACGGAGACATAGAGACCAACAAGACAGAAATGTGGTCAAATATTACCGCCGAGATGTTAGGTTGGGTTAGGTTAGGTTATATTACGTTATTGATGTATATAAAGGTCCCACGGAGAAGGAGAAGCCAACTCGCCAGGAATGTTGTTAATTATTACCGCCGAGATGTTAGGTTGGGTTAGGTTAGGTTATATTACGTTATTGATGTATATAAAGGTCACACGGAGACATAGAGACCAACAAGACAGAAATGTGGTCAAATATTACCGCCGAGATGTTAGGTTGGGTTAGGTTAGGTTATATTACGTTATTGATGTATATAAAGGTCACACGGAGACATAGAGACCAACAAGACAGAAATGTGATCAAATATTACCGCCGAGATGTTAGGTTGGGTTAGGTTAGGCTATATTACGTTATTGATGTATATAAATGTCCCACGGAGACTTAGAATTCAACTCGCCAGGAATGTTTTCAAATATTAGCGCCGAGATGATGGGTTGGGTTAGGTTAGGTTATATTACGTTATTGATGTATATAAAGGTCCCACGGAGACGTAGAGGCCAACTCGCCAGGAATGTTGTCAAATATTAGCGCCGAGATGATAGGTTGGGTTAGGTTAGGTTATATTACGTTATTGATGTATATAAAGGTCCCACGGAGACGTAGAGGCCAACTCGCCAGGAATGTTGTCAAATATTACCGCCGAGGTGCTAGATTGGGCTAGGTTAGGTTATATTACGTTATTGAAGCATATAAAGGTCCCACGGAGACGTAGAGGCCAACAAGCCAGGAATGTGGTCAAATATTACCGCCGAGATGTTAGGTTGGGTTAGGTTAGGTTATATTACGTTATTGATGCATATAAAGGTCCCACGGAGACGTAGAGGCCAACTGAACAGGAATGTTATCAAATATTACCGCCGCGATGATAGGTTGGGTTAGGTTGGGTTATATTACGTTATTGAAGTATATAAAGGTCCCACGGAGACGTAAAGGCCAACATGCCAGGAATGTGGTCAAATATTACCGCCGAGATGTTAGATTGGGTTAGGCTAGCTTATATTATGTTATTGATGTATATAAAGGTCCCACGGAGACGTAGAGGCCAACTCGCCAGGAATGTTGTCAAATATTACCGACGAGATGTTAGGTTGGGTTAGGTTAGGTTATATTACGTTATTGATGTATATAAAGGTCCCACGGAGACATAGAGACCAACAAGACAGAAATGTGGTCAAATATTACCGCCGAGATGTTAGGTTGGGTTAGGTTAGGTTATATTACGTTATTGATGTATATAAATGTCCCACGGAGACGAAGAGGCCAACTCGCCAGGTATGTTTTCAAATATTACCGCCGAGATGTTAGATTGGTTTAGGTTAGGTTATATTACGTTATTGAAGTATATAAATTTCCCACGGAGACGTAGAGGCCAACAAGCCAGGAATGTCGTCAAATATTACCGCCAAGATGTTAGATTGGGTTAGGCTAGCTTATATTATGTTATTGATGTATATAAAGGTCCCACGGAGACATAGAGACCAACAAGACAGAAATGTGGTCAAATATTACCGCCGAGATGTTAGGTTGGGTTAGGTTAGGTTATATTACGTTATTGATGTATATAAATGTCACACGGAGACGAAGAGGCCAACTCGCCAGGTATGTTTTCAAATATTACCGCCGAGATGTTAGATTGGTTTAGGTTAGGTTATATTACGTTATTGAAGTATATAAAGGTCCCACGAAGACGTAGAGGCCAACAAGCCAGGAATGTCGTCAAATATTACCGCCGAGATGTTAGATTGGGTTAGGCAAGCTTATATTATGTTATTGATGTATATAAAGGTCCCACGGAGACGTAGAGTCCAACAAGCCAGGAATGTGGTCAAATATTACCGTCGAGATGTTAGGTTGGGTTAGGTTAGGTTATATTACGTTATTGATGTATATAAAGGTCCCACGGAGACGGAGAAGCCAACTCGCCAGGAATGTTGTCAAATATTACCGCCGAGATGTTAGGTTGGGTTAGGTTAGGTTATATTACGTTATTGATGCATATAAAGGTCCCACGGAGACGTAGAGGCCAACTGAACAGGAATGTTATCAAATATTACCGCCGCGATGATAGGTTGGGTTAGGTTGGGTTATATTACGTTATTGAAGTATATAAAGGTCCCACGGAGACGTAAAGGCCAACATGCCAGGAATGTGGTCAAATATTACCGCCGAGATGTTAGATTGGGTTAGGCTAGCTTATATTATGTTATTGATGTATATAAAGGTCCCACGGAGACGTAGAGGCCAACTCGCCAGGAATGTTGTCAAATATTACCGACGAGATGTTAGGTTGGGTTAGGTTAGGTTATATTACGTTATTGATGTATATAAAGGTCCCACGGAGACATAGAGACCAACAAGACAGAAATGTGGTCAAATATTACCGCCGAGATGTTAGGTTGGGTTAGGTTAGGTTATATTACGTTATTGATGTATATAAATGTCCCACGGAGACGAAGAGGCCAACTCGCCAGGTATGTTTTCAAATATTACCGCCGAGATGTTAGATTGGTTTAGGTTAGGTTATATTACGTTATTGAAGTATATAAATTTCCCACGGAGACGTAGAGGCCAACAAGCCAGGAATGTCGTCAAATATTACCGCCAAGATGTTAGATTGGGTTAGGCTAGCTTATATTATGTTATTGATGTATATAAAGGTCCCACGGAGACATAGAGACCAACAAGACAGAAATGTGGTCAAATATTACCGCCGAGATGTTAGGTTGGGTTAGGTTAGGTTATATTACGTTATTGATGTATATAAATGTCACACGGAGACGAAGAGGCCAACTCGCCAGGTATGTTTTCAAATATTACCGCCGAGATGTTAGATTGGTTTAGGTTAGGTTATATTACGTTATTGAAGTATATAAAGGTCCCACGAAGACGTAGAGGCCAACAAGCCAGGAATGTCGTCAAATATTACCGCCGAGATGTTAGATTGGGTTAGGCAAGCTTATATTATGTTATTGATGTATATAAAGGTCCCACGGAGACGTAGAGTCCAACAAGCCAGGAATGTGGTCAAATATTACCGTCGAGATGTTAGGTTGGGTTAGGTTAGGTTATATTACGTTATTGATGTATATAAAGGTCCCACGGAGACGGAGAAGCCAACTCGCCAGGAATGTTGTCAAATATTACCGCCGAGATGTTAGGTTGGCTTAGGTTAGGCTATATTACGTTATTGATGTATATAAATGTCCCACGGAGACTTAGAATTCAACTCGCCAGGAATGTTTTCAAATATTAGCGCCGAGATGATGGGTTGGGTTAGGTTAGGTTATACTACGTTATTGATGTATATAAAGGTCCCACGGAGACGTAGAGGCCAACTCGCCAGGAATGTTGTCAAATATTACCGCCGAGATGATAGGTTGGGTTAGGTTAGGTTATAATACGTTATTGATGTATATGAAGGTCAAACGGAGACGTAGAGGCCAACTCGCCAGGAATGTTGTCAAATATTACCGCCGAGATGATAGGTTGGGTTAGGTTAGGTTATATTACGTTATTGATGTATACAAAGGTCCCACGGAGACGTAGAGGCCAACTCGCCAGGTAAATCTTCAAATATTACCGCCGAGATGTTAGGTTGGGTTAGGTTAGGCTATATTACGTTATTGATGTATATAAAGGTCCCACGGAGACGAAGAGGCCAACTCGCCAGGTATGTTGTCAAATATTACCGCCGAGATGTTAGCTTGGGTTAGGTTCGGTTACATTACGTTATTGATGTATATAAATGTCCCACGGAGACGAAGAGGCCAACTCGCCAGGTATGTTTTCAAATATTACCGCCGAGATGTTAGATTGGTTTAGGTTAGGTTATATTACGTTATTGAAGTATATAAAGGCCCCACGGAGACATAGAGACCAACAAGCCAGGATTGTGGTCAAATATTACCGCCAAGATGTTAGATTGGAATAGACTAGCTTATATTATGTTATTGATGTATATAAAGGTCCCACGGAGACGTAGAGGCCAACTCGCCAGGAATGTTGTCAAATATTACCGCCGAGATGGTAGGTTGGGTTAGGTTAGGTTATAATACGTTATTGATGTATATGAAGGTCAAACGGAGACGTAGAGGCCAACTCGCCAGGAATGATGTCAAATATTACCGCCGAGATGTTAGGTTGGGTTAGGTTAGGTTACATTACGTTATTGATGTATATAAAGGTCCCACGGAGTCATAGAGGCCAACAAGACAGAAATGTGGTCAAATATTACCGCCGAGATGTTAGGTTGGCTTAGGTTAGGTTATAATACGTTATTGATGTATATGAAGGTCAAATGGAGACGTAGAGGCCAACTCGCCAGATATGTTTTCAAATATTACCGGCGAGATGTTAGGTTGGGTTAGGTTAGGTTATATTACGTTATTGATGTATATAAAGGTCACACGGAGACATAGAGACCAACAAGACAGAAATGTGGTCAAATATTACCGCCGAGATGTTAGGTTGGGTTCGTTTAGGTTATATTACGTTATTGATGTATATAAAGGTCCCACGGAGTCATAGAGACCAACAAGACAGAAATGTGGTCAAATATTACCGCCGAGATGTTAGGTTGGGTTAGGTTAGGTTATATTACGTTATTGATGTACATAAAGGTCCCACGGAGACGGAGAAGCCAAATCGCCAGGAATGTTGTCAAATATTACCGCCGAGATGTTAGGTTGGGTTAGGTTAGGTTATATTACGTTATTGAAGCATATAAAGGTCCCACGGAGACGTAGAGGCCAACAAGCCAGGAATGTGGTCAAATATTACCGCCGAGATGTTAGGTTGCGTTAGGTTAGGTTATATTACGTTATTGATGTATATAAAGGTCCCACGGAGACGTAGAGGCCAACTCGCCAGGTATGTTGTCAAATATTACCGCCGAGATGTTAGCTTGGGTTAGGTTAGGTTATATTACGTTATTGATGTATATAAAGGTCCCACGGAGACGTAGAGTTCAACTCGCCAGAAATGTTTTCAAATATTAGCGCCGAGATGATGGGTTGGGTTATGTTAGGTTATATTACGTTATTGATGTATATAAAGGTCCCACGGAGACATAGAGACCAACAAGAGAGAAATGTGGTCAAATATTACCGCCGAGATGTTAGGTTGGGTTAGGTTAGGTTATATTACGTTATTGATGTATATAAAGGTCCCACGGAGACGGAGAAGCCAACTCGCCAGGAATGTTGTCAAATATTACCGCCGAGATGTTAGGTTGGGTTAGGTTAGGTTATATTACGTTATTGATGTATATAAATGTCCCACGGAGACGAAGAGGCCAACTCGCCAGGTATGTTTTCAAATATTACCGCCGATATGTTAGATTGGGTTAGGCTAGCTTATATTATGTTATTGATGTATATAAAGGTCCCACGGAGACGTAGAGGCCAACAAGCCAGGAATGTGGTCAAAAATTACCGCCGAGATGTTAGATTGGGTTAGGCTAGCTTATATTATGTTATTGATGTATATAAAGGTCCCACGGAGGCGTAGAGGCCAAATCGCCGGGAATGTTGTCAAATATTAACGACGAGATATTAGGTTGGGTTAGGTTAGGTTATATTACGTTATTGATGTATATAAAGGTCCCACGGAGACATAGGGACCAACAAGACAGAAATGTGGTCAAATATTACCGCCGAGATGTTAGGTTGGGTTAGGTTAGGTTATATTACGTTATTGATGTATGTAAAGGTCCCACGGAGACGGAGAAGCCAACTCGCCAGGAATGTTGTCAAATATTACCGCCGAGATATTAGGTTGGGTTAGGTTAGGTTATATTACGTTATTGATGTATATAAATGTCCCACGGAGACGGAGAGGCCAACTCGCCAGGTATGTTTTCAAATATTACCGCCGAGATGTTAGATTGGTTTAGGTTAGGTTATATTACGTTATTGAAGTATATAAAGTTCCCACGGAGACGTAGAGGCCAACAAGCCAGGAATGTCGTCAAATATTACCGCCAAGATGTTAGATTGGGTTAGGCTAGCTTATATTATGTTATTGATGTATATAAAGGTCCCACGGAGACATAGAGACCAACAAGACAGAAATGTGGTCAAATATTACCGCCGAGATGTTAGGTTGGGTTAGGTTAGGTTATATTACGTTATTGAAGTATATAAAGGTCCCACGGAGACGTAAAGACCAACAAGCCAGGAATGTGGTCAAATATTACCGCCGAGATGTTAGATTGGGATAGACTAGCTTATATTATGTTATTGATGTATATAAAGGTCCCACGGAGACGTAGAGGCCAACTCGTCAGGAATGTTGTCAAATATTACCGCCGAGATGATAGGTTGGGTTAGGTTAGGTTATAATACGTTATTGATGTATATGAAGGTCAAACGGAGACGTAGAGGCCAACTCGCCAGGAATGATGTCAAATATTACCGCCGAGATGTTAGGCTGGGTTAGGTTAGGTTACATTACGTTATTGATGTATATAAAGGTCCCACGGAGTCATAGAGACCAACAAGACAGAAATGTGGTCAAATATTACCGCCGAGATGTTAGGTTGGCTTAGGTTAGGTTATAATACGTTATTGATGTATATGAAGGTCAAACGGAGACGTAGAGGCCAACTCGCCAGGTATGTTTTCAAATATTACCGGCGAGATGTTAGGTTGGGTTAGGTTAGGCTATATTACGTTATTGATGTATATAAATGTCCCACGGAGACTTAGAATTCAACTCGCCAGGAATGTTTTCAAATATTAGCGCCGAGATGATGGGTTGGGTTAGGTTAGGTTATATTACGTTATTGATGTATATAAAGGTCCCACGGAGACGTAGATGCCAACCCGCCAGGAATGTTGTCAAATATTAGCGCCGAGATGATAGGTTGGGTTAGGTTAGGTTATATTACGTTATTGATGTATATAAAGGTCCCACGGAGACGTAGAGGCCAACTCGCCAGGAATGTTGTCAAATATTACCGCCGAGATGCTAGATTGGGTTAGGTTAGGTTATATTACGTTATTGAAGCATATAAAGGTCCCACGGAGACGTAGAGGCCAACAAGCCAGGAATGTGGTCAAATATTACCGCCGAGATGTTAGGTTGGGTTAGGTTAGGTTATATTACGTTATTGATGTATATAAAGGTCCCACGGAGACATAGAGACCAACAAGACAGAAATGTGGTCAAATATTACCGCCGAGATGTTAGGTTGGGTTAGGTTAGGTTATATTACGTTATTGATGTATATAAATGTCCCACGGAGACGAAGAGGCCAACTCGCCAGGTATGTTTTCAAATATTACCGCCGAGATGTTAGATTGGTTTAGGTTAGGTTATATTACGTTATTGAAGTATATAAATTTCCCACGGAGACGTAGAGGCCAACAAGCCAGGAATGTCGTCAAATATTACCGCCAAGATGTTAGATTGGGTTAGGCTAGCTTATATTATGTTATTGATGTATATAAAGGTCCCACGGAGACGTAGAGTCCAACAAGCCAGGAATGTGGTCAAATATTACCGTCGAGATGTTAGGTTGGGTTAGGTTAGGCTATATTACGTTATTGATGTATATAAATGTCCCACGGAGACTTAGAATTCAACTCGCCAGGAATGTTTTCAAATATTAGCGCCGAGATGATGGGTTGGGTTAGGTTAGGTTATATTACGTTATTGATGTATATGAAGGTCAAACGGAGACGTAGAGGCCAACTCGCCAGGAATGATGTCAAATATTACCGCCGAGATGTTAGGCTGGGTTAGGTTAGGTTACATTACGTTATTGATGTATATAAAGGTCCCACGGAGTCATAGAGACCAACAAGACAGAAATGTGGTCAAATATTACCGCCGAGATGTTAGGTTGGCTTAGGTTAGGTTATAATACGTTATTGATGTATATGAAGGTCAAACGGAGACGTAGAGGCCAACTCGCCAGGTATGTTTTCAAATATTACCGGCGAGATGTTAGGTTGGGTTAGGTTGGGTTATATTACGTTATTGATGTATATAATGGTCACA
This sequence comes from Xylocopa violacea, assembly GCA_963969225.1. Lineage (NCBI taxonomy): Eukaryota > Metazoa > Arthropoda > Insecta > Hymenoptera > Apidae > Xylocopa > Xylocopa violacea. The sequence continues at coordinate 13,017 of CAXAJV010001175.1, forward strand.
CGGAGACATAGAGACCAACAAGACAGAAATGTGGTCAAATATTACCGCCGAGATGTTAGGTTGGGTTAGGTTAGGTTATATTACGTTATTGATGTATATAAATGTCCCACGGAGACGAAGAGGCCAACTCGCCAGGTATGTTTTCAAATATTACCGCCGATATGTTAGATTGGGTTAGGCTAGCTTATATTATGTTATTGATGTATATAAAGGTCCCACGGAGACGTAGAGGCCAACAAGCCAGGAATGTGGTCAAAAATTACCGCCGAGATGTTAGATTGGGTTAGGCTAGGGAATGTTGTCAAATATTAACGACGAGATATTAGGTTGGGTTAGGTTAGGTTATATTACGTTATTGATGTATATAAAGGTCCCACGGAGACATAGGGACCAACAAGACAGAAATGTGGTCAAATATTACCGCCGAGATGTTAGGTTGGGTTAGGTTAGGTTATATTACGTTATTGATGTATATAAAGGTCCCACGGAGACGGAGAAGCCAACTCGCCAGGAATGGTGTCAAATATTACCGCCGAGATATTAGGTTGGGTTAGGTTAGGTTATATTACGTTATTGATGTATATGAAGGTCAAACGGAGACGTAGAGGCCAACTCGCCAGGAATGATGTCAAATATTACCGCCGAGATGTTAGGCTGGGTTAGGTTAGGTTACATTACGTTATTGATGTATATAAAGGTCCCACGGAGTCATAGAGACCAACAAGACAGAAATGTGGTCAAATATTACCGCCGAGATGTTAGGTTGGCTTAGGTTAGGTTATAATACGTTATTGATGTATATGAAGGTCAAACGGAGACGTAGAGGCCAACTCGCCAGGTATGTTTTCAAATATTACCGGCGAGATGTTAGGTTGGGTTAGGTTGGGTTATATTACGTTATTGATGTATATAATGGTCACACGGAGACATAGAGACCAACAAGACAGAAATGTGGTCAAATATTACCGCCGAGATGTTAGGTTGGGTTAGGTTAGGTTATATTACGTTATTGATGTATATAAATGTCCCACGGAGACGAAGAGGCCAACTCGCCAGGTATGTTTTCAAATATTACCGCCGATATGTTAGATTGGGTTAGGCTAGCTTATATTATGTTATTGATGTATATAAAGGTCCCACGGAGACGTAGAGGCCAACAAGCCAGGAATGTGGTCAAAAATTACCGCCGAGATGTTAGATTGGGTTAGGCTAGGGAATGTTGTCAAATATTAACGACGAGATATTAGGTTGGGTTAGGTTAGGTTATATTACGTTATTGATGTATATAAAGGTCCCACGGAGACATAGGGACCAACAAGACAGAAATGTGGTCAAATATTACCGCCGAGATGTTAGGTTGGGTTAGGTTAGGTTATATTACGTTATTGATGTATATAAAGGTCCCACGGAGACGGAGAAGCCAACTCGCCAGGAATGATGTCAAATATTACCGCCGAGATGTTAGGCTGGGTTAGGTTAGGTTACATTACGTTATTGATGTATATAAAGGTCCCACGGAGTCATAGAGACCAACATGACAGAAATGTGGTCAAATATTACCGCCGAGATGTTAGGTTGGCTTAGGTTAGGTTATAATACGTTATTGATGTATATGAAGGTCAAACGGAGACGTAGAGGCCAACTCGCCAGGTATGTTTTCAAATATTACCGGCGAGATGTTAGGTTGGGTTAGGTTGGGTTATATTACGTTATTGATGTATATAATGGTCACACGGAGACATAGAGACCAACAAGACAGAAATGTGGTCAAATATTACCGCCGAGATGTTAGGTTGGGTTAGGTTAGGTTATATTACGTTATTGATGTATATAAATGTCCCACGGAGACGAAGAGGCCAACTCGCCAGGTATGTTTTCAAATATTACCGCCGATATGTTAGATTGGGTTAGGCTAGCTTATATTATGTTATTGATGTATATAAAGGTCCCACGGAGACGTAGAGGCCAACAAGCCAGGAATGTGGTCAAAAATTACCGCCGAGATGTTAGATTGGGTTAGGCTAGGGAATGTTGTCAAATATTAACGACGAGATATTAGGTTGGGTTAGGTTAGGTTATATTACGTTATTGATGTATATAAAGGTCCCACGGAGACATAGGGACCAACAAGACAGAAATGTGGTCAAATATTACCGCCGAGATGTTAGGTTGGGTTAGGTTAGGTTATATTACGTTATTGATGTATATAAAGGTCCCACGGAGACGGAGAAGCCAACTCGCCAGGAATGGTGTCAAATATTACCGCCGAGATATTAGGTTGGGTTAGGTTAGGTTATATTACGTTATTGATGTATATAAATGTCCCACGGAGACGGAGAGGCCAACTCGCCAGGTATGTTTTCAAATATTACCGCCGAGATGTTAGATTGGGTTAGGCTAGCTTATATTATGTTATTGATGTATATAAAGGTCCCACGGAGACATAGAGACCAACAAGATAGAAATGTGGTCAAATATTACCGCCGAGATGTTAGGTTGGGTTAGGTTAGGTTATATTACGTTATTGATGTATATAAATGTCACACGGAGACGAAGAGGCCAACTCGCCAGGTATGTTTTCAAATATTACCGCCGAGATGTTAGATTGGTTTAGGTTAGGTTATATTACGTTATTGAAGTATATAAAGGTCCCACGGAGACGTAGAGGCCAACAAGCCAGGAATGTCGTCAAATATTACCGCCGAGATGTTAGATTGGGTTAGGCTAGCTTATATTATGTTATTGATGTATATAAAGGTCCCACGGAGACGTAGAGTCCAACAAGCCAGGAATGTGGTCAAATATTACCGCCAAGATGTTAGATTGGGATAGACTAGCTTATATTATGTTATTGATGTATATAAAGGTCCCACGGAGACGTAGAGGCCAACTCGTCAGGAATGTTGTCAAATATTACCGCCGAGATGATAGGTTGGGTTAGGTTAGGTTATAATACGTTATTGATGTATATGAAGGTCAAACGGAGACGTAGAGGCCAACTCGCCAGGAATGATGTCAAATATTACCGCCGAGATGTTAGGCTGGGTTAGGTTAGGTTACATTACGTTATTGATGTATATAAAGGTCCCACGGAGTCATAGAGACCAACAAGACAGAAATGTGGTCAAATATTACCACCGAGATGTTAGGTTGGCTTAGGTTAGGTTATAATACGTTATTGATGTATATGAAGGTCAAACGGAGACGTAGAGGCCAACTCGCCAGGTATGTTTTCAAATATTACCGGCGAGATGTTAGGTTGGGTTAGGTTGGGTTATATTACGTTATTGATGTATATAAAGGTCACACGGAGACATAGAGACCAACAAGACAGAAATGTGGTCAAATATTACCGCCGAGATGTTAGGTTGGGTTAGGTTAGGTTATATTACGTTATTGATGTATATAAAGGTCCCACGGAGATGGAGAAGCCAACTCGCCAGGAATGTTGTTAATTATTACCGCCGAGATGTTAGGTTGGGTTAGGTTAGGTAATATTACGTTATTGATGTATACAAAGGTCCCACGGAGACGTAGAGGCCAACTCGCCAGGTAAGTTTTCAAATATTACCGCCGAGATGTTAGGTTGGGTTAGGTTAGGCTATATTACGTTATTGATGTATATAAATGTCCCACGGAGACGTAGAGGCCAACAAGCCAGGAATGTCGTCAAATATTACCGCCAAGATGTTAGATTGGGTTAGGCTAGCTTATATTATGTTATTGATGTATATAAAGGTCCCACGGAGACGTAGAGTCCAACAAGCCAGGAATGTGGTCAAATATTACCGTCGAGATGTTAGGTTGGGTTAGGTTAGGCTATATTACGTTATTGATGTATATAAATGTCCCACGGAGACTTAGAATTCAACTCGCCAGGAATGTTTTCAAATATTAGCGCCGAGATGATGGGTTGGGTTAGGTTAGGTTATATTACGTTATTGATGTATATAAAGGTCCCACGGAGACGTAGAGGCCAACTCGCCAGGAATGTTGTCAAATATTACCGCCGAGATGCTAGATTGGGTTAGGTTAGGTTATATTACGTTATTGAAGCATATAAAGGTCCCACGGAGACGTAGAGGCCAACAAGCCAGGAATGTGGTCAAATATTACCGCCGAGATGTTAGGTTGGGTTAGGTTAGGTTAGATTACGTTATTGATGTATATAAAGGTCCCACGGAGACGTAGAGGCCAACTCAACAGGAATGTTATCAAATATTACCGCCGCGATGATAGGTTGGGTTAGGTTAGGTTATATTACGTTATTGAAGTATATAAAGGTCCCACGGAGACGTAAAGACCAACAAGCCAGGAATGTGGTCAAATATTACCGCCGAGATGTTAGATTGGGTTAGGCTAGCTTATATTATGTTATTGATGTATATAAAGGTCCCACGGAGACGTAGAGGCCAACTCGCCAGGAATGTTGTCAAATATTACCGACGAAATGTTAGGTTGGGTTAGGTTAGGTTATATTACGTTGTTGATGTATATAAAGGTCCCACGGAGACATAGAGACCAACAAGACAGAAATGTGGTCAAATATTACCGCCGAGATGTTAGGTTGGGTTAGGTTAGGTTATATTACGTTATTGATATATATAAAGTTCCCACGGAGACGTAGAGGCCAACTCGACAGGAATGTTGTCAAATATTACCGCCGAGATGCTAGATTGGGTTAGGTTAGGTTATATTACGTTATTGAAGCATATAATGGTCCCACGGAGACGTAGAGTTCAACTCGCCAGAAATGTTTTCAAATATTAGCGCGGAGATGATGGGTTGGGTTAGGTTAGGTTATATTACGTTATTGATGTATATAAAGGTCCCACGGAGACGTGGAGGCCAACTCAACAGGAATGTTATCAAATATTACCGCCGAGATGATAGGTTGGGTTAGGTTAGGTTATATTACGTTATTGAAGTATATAAAGGTCCCACGGAGACGTAGAGGCCAACAAGCCAGGAATGTGGTCAAATATTACCGCCGAGATGTTAGATTGGGTTAGGCTAGCTTATATTATGTTATTGATGTATATAAAGGTCCCACGGAGACGTAGAGGCCAACTCGCCAGGAATGTTGTCAAATATTACCGACGAGATGTTAGGTTGGGTTAGGTTAGGTTATATTACGTTATTGATGTATATAAGGGTCCCACGGAGACATAGAGACCAACAAGACAGAAATGTGGTCAAATATTACCGCCGAGATGTTAGGTTGGGTTAGGTTAGGTTATATTATGTTATTGAAGCATATAAAGGTCCCACGGAGACATAGAGACCAACAAGACAGAAATGTGGTCAAATATTACCGCCGAGATGTTAGGTTGGGTTAGGTTAGGTTATATTACGTTATTGATGTATATAAAGGTCCCACGGAGACGGAGAAGCCAACTCGCCAGGAATGTTGTCAAATATTACCGCCGAGATGTTAGGTTGGGTTAGGTTAGGTTATATTACGTTATTGATGTATATAAATGTCCCACGGAGACGAAGAGGCCAACTCGCCAGGTATGTTCTCAAATATTACCGCCGAGATGTTAGATTGGTTTAGGTTAGGTTATATTACGTTATTGAAGTATATAAAGTTCCCACGGAGACGTAGAGGCCAACAAGCCAGGAATGTCGTCAAATATTACCGCCAAGATGTTAGATTGGGTTAGGCTAGCTTATATTATGTTATTGATGTGTATAAAGGTCCCACGGAGACGTAGAGGCCAAGAAGCCAGGAATGTGGTCAAATATTACCGCCGAGATGTTAGATTGGGTTAGGCTAGCTTATATTATGCTATTGATGTATATAAAGGTCCCACGGAGACGTAGAGGCCAACTCGCCGGGAATGTTGTCAAATATTAACGACGAGATGTTAGGTTGGGATAGGTTAGGTTATATTACGTTATTGATGTATATAAAGGTCCCACGGAGACATAGAGACCAACAAGACAGAAATGTGGTCAAATATTACCGCCGAGATGTTAGGTTGGGTTAGGTTAGGTTATATTACGTTATTGATGTATATAAAGGTCCCACGGAGACGTAGAGTTCAAATCGCCAGAAATGTTTTCAAATATTAGCGCCGAGATGATGGGTTGGGTTAGGTAAGGTTATATTACGTTATTGATGTATATAAAGGTCACACGGAGACATAGAGACCAACAAGACAGAAATGTGGTCAAATATTACCGCCGAGATGTTAGGTTGGGTTAGGTTAGGTTATATTACGTTATTGATGTATATAAAGGTCCCACGGAGACGGAGAAGCCAACTCGCCAGGAATGTTGTCAAATATTACCGCCGAGATGTTAGGTTGGGTTAGGTTAGGTTATATTACGTTATTGATGTATATAAATGTCCCACGGAGACGAAGAGGCCAACTCGCCAGGTATGTTCTCAAATATTACCGCCGAGATGTTAGATTGGTTTAGGTTAGGTTATATTACGTTATTGAAGTATATAAAGTTCCCACGGAGACGTAGAGGCCAACAAGCCAGGAATGTCGTCAAATATTACCGCCAAGATGTTAGATTGGGTTAGGCTAGCTTATATTATGTTATTGATGTATATAAAGGTCCCACGGAGACGTAGATGCCAAGAAGCCAGGAATGTGGTCAAATATTACCGCCGAGATGTTAGATTGGGTTAGGCCAGCTTATATTATGCTATTGATGTATATAAAGGTCCCACGGAGACGTAGAGGCCAACTCGCCGGGAATGTTGTCAAATATTAACGACGAGATGTTAGGTTGGGATAGGTTAGGTTATATTACGTTATTGATGTATATAAAGGTCCCACGGAGACATAGAGACCAACAAGACAGAAATGTGGTCAAATATTACCGCCGAGATGTTAGGTTGGGTTCGGTTAGGTTATATTACGTTATTGATGTATATAAAGGTCCCACGGAGACGGAGAAGCCAACTCGCCAGGAATGCTGTCAAATATTACCGCCGAGATGTTAGGTTGGGTTAGGTTAGGCTATATTACGTTATTGATGTATATAAATGTCCCACGGAGACTTAGAGTTCAACTCGCCAGGAATGTTTTCAAATATTAGCGCCGAGATGATGGGTTGGGTTAGGTTAGGTTATATTACGTTATTGATGTATATAAAGGTCCCACGGAGACGTAGAGGCCAACTCGCCAGGAATGTTGTCAAATATTAGCGCCGAGATGATAGGTTGGGTTAGGTTAGGTTATATTACGTTATTGATGTATATAAAGGTCCCACGGAGACGTAGAGTCCAACAAGCCAGGAATGTGGTCAAATATTACCGCCGAGATGTTAGGTTGGGTTAGGTTAGGTTATATTACGTTATTGATGTATATAAAGGTCCCACGGAGACGGAGAAGCCAACTCGCCAGGAATGTTGTCAAATATTACCGCCGAGATGTTAGGTTGGGTTAGGTTAGGCTATATTACGTTATTGATGTATATAAATGTCCCACGGAGACTTAGAATTCAACTCGCCAGGAATGTTTTCAAATATTAGCGCCGAGATGATGGGTTGGGTTAGGTTAGGTTATATTACGTTATTGATGTATATAAAGGTCCCACGGAGACGTAGAGGCCAACTCAACAGGAATGTTATCAAATATTACCGCCGAGATGATAGGTTGGGTTAGGTTAGGTTATATTACGTTATTGAAGTATATAAAGGTCCCACGGAGACGTAGAGGCCAACAAGCCAGGAATGTGGTCAAATATTACCGCCGAGATGTTAGGTTGGATTAGGTTAGGTTATATTACGTTATTGATGTATATAAAGGTCCCACGGAGACGGAGAAGCCAACTCGCCAGGAATGTTGTCAAATATTACCGCCGAGATGTTAGGTTGGGTTAGGTTAGGTTATATTACGTTATTGATGTATATAAATGTCCCACGGAGACGTAGAGGCCAACTCGCCAGGTATGTTGTCAAATATTACCGCCGGGATGTTAGCTTGGGTTAGGTTAGGTTATATTACGTTATTGATGTATATAAAGGTCCCACGGAGACGTAGAGTTCAACTCGCCAGAAATGTTTTCAAATATTAGCGCCGAGATGATGGGTTGGGTTAGGTAAGGTTATATTACGTTATTGATGTATATAAAGGTCACACGGAGACATAGAGACCAACAAGACAGAAATGTGGTCAAATATTACCGCCGAGATGTTAGGTTGGGTTAGGTTAGGTTATATTACGTTATTGATGTATATAAAGGTCCCACGGAGACGGAGAAGCCAACTCGCCAGGAATGTTGTCAAATATTACCGCCGAGATGTTAGGTTGGGTTAGGTTAGGTTATATTACGTTATTGATGTATATAAATGTCCCACGGAGACGAAGAGGCCAACTCGCCAGGTATGTTCTCAAATATTACCGCCGAGATGTTAGATTGGTTTAGGTTAGGTTATATTACGTTATTGAAGTATATAAAGTTCCCACGGAGACGTAGAGGCCAACAAGCCAGGAATGTCGTCAAATATTACCGCCAAGATGTTAGATTGGGTTAGGCTAGCTTATATTATGTTATTGATGTATATAAAGGTCCCACGGAGACGTAGATGCCAAGAAGCCAGGAATGTGGTCAAATATTACCGCCGAGATGTTAGATTGGGTTAGGCCAGCTTATATTATGCTATTGATGTATATAAAGGTCCCACGGAGACGTAGAGGCCAACTCGCCGGGAATGTTGTCAAATATTAACGACGAGATGTTAGGTTGGGATAGGTTAGGTTATATTACGTTATTGATGTATATAAAGGTCCCACGGAGACATAGAGACCAACAAGACAGAAATGTGGTCAAATATTACCGCCGAGATGTTAGGTTGGGTTCGGTTAGGTTATATTACGTTATTGATGTATATAAAGGTCCCACGGAGACGGAGAAGCCAACTCGCCAGGAATGCTGTCAAATATTACCGCCGAGATGTTAGGTTGGGTTAGGTTAGGCTATATTACGTTATTGATGTATATAAATGTCCCACGGAGACTTAGAGTTCAACTCGCCAGGAATGTTTTCAAATATTAGCGCCGAGATGATGGGTTGGGTTAGGTTAGGTTATATTACGTTATTGATGTATATAAAGGTCCCACGGAGACGTAGAGGCCAACTCGCCAGGAATGTTGTCAAATATTAGCGCCGAGATGTTAGATTGGGTTAGGCTAGCTTATATTATGTTATTGATGTATATAAAGGTCCCACGGAGACGTAGAGGCCAACTCGCCAGGAATGTTGTCAAATATTACCGACGAGATGTTAGGTTGGGTTAGGTTAGGTTATATTACGTTATTGATGTATATAAAGGTCCCACGGAGACATAGAGACCAACAAGACAGAAATGTGGTCAAATATTACCGCCGAGATGTTAGGTTGGGTTAGGTTAGGTTATATTACGTTATTGATGTATATAAAGGTCCCACGGAGACGTAGAGTTCAACTCGCCAGAAATGTTTTCAAATATTAGCGCCGAGATGATGGGTTGGGTTAGGTTAGGTTATATTACGTTATTGATGTATATAAAGGTCCCACGGAGACGGAGAAGCCAACTCGCCAGGAATGTTGTCAAATATTACCGCCGAGATGTTAGGTTGGGTTAGGTTAGGTTATATTACGTTATTGATGTATATAAATGTCCCACGGAGACGAAGAGGCCAACTCGCCAGGTATGTTCTCAAATATTACCGCCGAGATGTTAGATTGGTTTAGGTTAGGTTATATTACGTTATTGAAGTATATAAAGTTCCCACGGAGACGTAGAGGCCAACAAGCCAGGAATGTCGTCAAATATTACCGCCAAGATGTTAGATTGGGTTAGGCTAGCTTATATTATGTTATTGATGTGTATAAAGGTCCCACGGAGACGTAGAGGCCAAGAAGCCAGGAATGTGGTCAAATATTACCGCCGAGATGTTAGATTGGGTTAGGCTAGCTTATATTATGCTATTGATGTATATAAAGGTCCCACGGAGACGTAGAGGCCAACTCGCCGGGAATGTTGTCAAATATTAACGACGAGATGTTAGGTTGGGATAGGTTAGGTTATATTACGTTATTGATGTATATAAAGGTCCCACGGAGACATAGAGACCAACAAGACAGAAATGTGGTCAAATATTACCGCCGAGATGTTAGGTTGGGTTAGGTTAGGTTATATTACGTTATTGATGTATATAAAGGTCCCACGGAGACGTAGAGTTCAACTCGCCAGAAATGTTTTCAAATATTAGCGCCGAGATGATGGGTTGGGTTAGGTAAGGTTATATTACGTTATTGATGTATATAAAGGTCACACGGAGACATAGAGACCAACAAGACAGAAATGTGGTCAAATATTACCGCCGAGATGTTAGGTTGGGTTAGGTTAGGTTATATTACGTTATTGATGTATATAAAGGTCCCACGGAGACGGAGAAGCCAACTCGCCAGGAATGTTGTCAAATATTACCGCCGAGATGTTAGGTTGGGTTAGGTTAGGTTATATTACGTTATTGATGTATATAAATGTCCCACGGAGACGAAGAGGCCAACTCGCCAGGTATGTTCTCAAATATTACCGCCGAGATGTTAGATTGGTTTAGGTTAGGTTATATTACGTTATTGAAGTATATAAAGTTCCCACGGAGACGTAGAGGCCAACAAGCCAGGAATGTCGTCAAATATTACCGCCAAGATGTTAGATTGGGTTAGGCTAGCTTATATTATGTTATTGATGTATATAAAGGTCCCACGGAGACGTAGATGCCAAGAAGCCAGGAATGTGGTCAAATATTACCGCCGAGATGTTAGATTGGGTTAGGCCAGCTTATATTATGCTATTGATGTATATAAAGGTCCCACGGAGACGTAGAGGCCAACTCGCCGGGAATGTTGTCAAATATTAACGACGAGATGTTAGGTTGGGATAGGTTAGGTTATATTACGTTATTGATGTATATAAAGGTCCCACGGAGACATAGAGACCAACAAGACAGAAATGTGGTCAAATATTACCGCCGAGATGTTAGGTTGGGTTCGGTTAGGTTATATTACGTTATTGATGTATATAAAGGTCCCACGGAGACGGAGAAGCCAACTCGCCAGGAATGCTGTCAAATATTACCGCCGAGATGTTAGGTTGGGTTAGGTTAGGCTATATTACGTTATTGATGTATATAAATGTCCCACGGAGACTTAGAGTTCAACTCGCCAGGAATGTTTTCAAATATTAGCGCCGAGATGATGGGTTGGGTTAGGTTAGGTTATATTACGTTATTGATGTATATAAAGGTCCCACGGAGACGTAGAGGCCAACTCGCCAGGAATGTTGTCAAATATTAGCGCCGAGATGATAGGTTGGGTTAGGTTAGGTTATATTACGTTATTGATGTATATAAAGGTCCCACGGAGACGTAGAGTCCAACAAGCCAGGAATGTGGTCAAATATTACCGCCGAGATGTTAGGTTGGGTTAGGTTAGGTTATATTACGTTATTGATGTATATAAAGGTCCCACGGAGACGGAGAAGCCAACTCGCCAGGAATGTTGTCAAATATTACCGCCGAGATGTTAGGTTGGGTTAGGTTAGGCTATATTACGTTATTGATGTATATAAATGTCCCACGGAGACTTAGAATTCAACTCGCCAGGAATGTTTTCAAATATTAGCGCCGAGATGATGGGTTGGGTTAGGTTAGGTTATATTACGTTATTGATGTATATAAAGGTCCCACGGAGACGTAGAGGCCAACTCAACAGGAATGTTATCAAATATTACCGCCGAGATGATAGGTTGGGTTAGGTTAGGTTATATTACGTTATTGAAGTATATAAAGGTCCCACGGAGACGTAGAGGCCAACAAGCCAGGAATGTGGTCAAATATTACCGCCGAGATGTTAGATTGGGTTAGGCTAGCTTATATTATGTTATTGATGTATATAAAGGTCCCACGGAGACGTAGAGGCCAACTCGCCAGGAATGTTGTCAAATATTACCGACGAGATGTTAGGTTGGGTTAGGTTAGGTTATATTACGTTATTGATGTATATAAAGGTCCCACGGAGACATAGAGACCAACAAGACAGAAATGTGGTCAAATATTACCGCCGAGATGTTAGGTTGGGTTAGGTTAGGTTATATTACGTTATTGATGTATATAAAGGTCCCACGGAGACGGAGAAGCCAACTCGCCAGGAATGTTGTCAAATATTACCGCCGAGATGTTAGGTTGGGTTAGGTTAGGTTATATTACGTTATTGATGTATATAAATGTCCCACGGAGACGTAGAGGCCAACTCGCCAGGTATGTTGTCAAATATTACCGCCGGGATGTTAGCTTGGGTTAGGTTAGGTTATATTACGTTATTGATGTATATAAAGGTCCCACGGAGACGTAGAGTTCAACTCGCCAGAAATGTTTTCAAATATTAGCGCCGAGATGATGGGTTGGGTTAGGTAAGGTTATATTACGTTATTGATGTATATAAAGGTCACACGGAGACATAGAGACCAACAAGACAGAAATGTGGTCAAATATTACCGCCGAGATGTTAGGTTGGGTTAGGTTAGGTTATATTACGTTATTGATGTATATAAAGGTCCCACGGAGACGGAGAAGCCAACTCGCCAGGAATGTTGTCAAATATTACCGCCGAGATGTTAGGTTGGGTTAGGTTAGGTTATATTACGTTATTGATGTATATAAATGTCCCACGGAGACGAAGAGGCCAACTCGCCAGGTATGTTCTCAAATATTACCGCCGAGATGTTAGATTGGTTTAGGTTAGGTTATATTACGTTATTGAAGTATATAAAGTTCCCACGGAGACGTAGAGGCCAACAAGCCAGGAATGTCGTCAAATATTACCGCCAAGATGTTAGATTGGGTTAGGCTAGCTTATATTATGTTATTGATGTATATAAAGGTCCCACGGAGACGTAGATGCCAAGAAGCCAGGAATGTGGTCAAATATTACCGCCGAGATGTTAGATTGGGTTAGGCCAGCTTATATTATGCTATTGATGTATATAAAGGTCCCACGGAGACGTAGAGGCCAACTCGCCGGGAATGTTGTCAAATATTAACGACGAGATGTTAGGTTGGGATAGGTTAGGTTATATTACGTTATTGATGTATATAAAGGTCCCACGGAGACATAGAGACCAACAAGACAGAAATGTGGTCAAATATTACCGCCGAGATGTTAGGTTGGGTTCGGTTAGGTTATATTACGTTATTGATGTATATAAAGGTCCCACGGAGACGGAGAAGCCAACTCGCCAGGAATGCTGTCAAATATTACCGCCGAGATGTTAGGTTGGGTTAGGTTAGGCTATATTACGTTATTGATGTATATAAATGTCCCACGGAGACGAAGAGGCCAACTCGCCAGGTATGTTCTCAAATATTACCGCCGAGATGTTAGATTGGTTTAGGTTAGGTTATATTACGTTATTGAAGTATATAAAGTTCCCACGGAGACGTAGAGGCCAACAAGCCAGGAATGTCGTCAAATATTACCGCCAAGATGTTAGATTGGGTTAGGCTAGCTTATATTATGTTATTGATGTATATAAAGGTCCCACGGAGACGTAGATGCCAAGAAGCCAGGAATGTGGTCAAATATTACCGCCGAGATGTTAGATTGGGTTAGGCCAGCTTATATTATGCTATTGATGTATATAAAGGTCCCACGGAGACGTAGAGGCCAACTCGCCGGGAATGTTGTCAAATATTAACGACGAGATGTTAGGTTGGGATAGGTTAGGTTATATTACGTTATTGATGTATATAAAGGTCCCACGGAGACATAGAGACCAACAAGACAGAAATGTGGGCAAATATTACCGCCGAGATGTTAGGTTGGGTTCGGTTAGGTTATATTACGTTATTGATGTATATAAAGGTCCCACGGAGACGGAGAAGCCAACTCGCCAGGAATGCTGTCAAATATTACCGCCGAGATGTTAGGTTGGGTTAGGTTAGGCTATATTACGTTATTGATGTATATAAATGTCCCACGGAGACTTAGAGTTCAACTCGCCAGGAATGTTTTCAAATATTAGCGCCGAGATGATGGGTTGGGTTAGGTTAGGTTATATTACGTTATTGATGTATATAAAGGTCCCACGGAGACGTAGAGGCCAACTCGCCAGGAATGTTGTCAAATATTAGCGCCGAGATGATAGGTTGGGTTAGGTTAGGTTATATTACGTTATTGATGTATATAAAGGTCCCACGGAGACGTAGAGGCCAACTCAACAGGAATGTTATCAAATATTACCGCCGAGATGATAGGTTGGGTTAGGTTAGGTTATATTACGTTATTGAAGTATATAAAGGTCCCACGGAGACGTAGAGGCCAACAAGCCAGGAATGTGGTCAAATATTACCGCCGAGATGTTAGATTGGGTTAGGCTAGCTTATATTATGTTATTGATGTATATAAAGGTCCCACGGAGACGTAGAGGCCAACTCGCCAGGAATGTTGTCAAATATTACCGACGAGATGTTAGGTTGGGTTAGGTTAGGTTATATTACGTTATTGATGTATATAAAGGTCCCACGGAGACATAGAGACCAACAAGACAGAAATGTGGTCAAATATTACCGCCGAGATGTTAGGTTGGGTTAGGTTAGGTTATATTACGTTATTGATGTATATAAAGGTCCCACGGAGACGGAGAAGCCAACTCGCCAGGAATGTTGTCAAATATTACCGCCGAGATGTTAGGTTGGGTTAGGTTAGGTTATATTACGTTATTGATGTATATAAATGTCCCACGGAGACGTAGAGGCCAACTCGCCAGGTATGTTGTCAAATATTACCGCCGGGATGTTAGCTTGGGTTAGGTTAGGTTATATTACGTTATTGATGTATATAAAGGTCCCACGGAGACGTAGAGTTCAACTCGCCAGAAATGTTTTCAAATATTAGCGCCGAGATGATGGGTTGGGTTAGGTAAGGTTATATTACGTTATTGATGTATATAAAGGTCACACGGAGACATAGAGACCAACAAGACAGAAATGTGGTCAAATATTACCGCCGAGATGTTAGGTTGGGTTAGGTTAGGTTATATTACGTTATTGATGTATATAAAGGTCCCACGGAGACGGAGAAGCCAACTCGCCAGGAATGTTGTCAAATATTACCGCCGAGATGTTAGGTTGGGTTAGGTTAGGTTATATTACGTTATTGATGTATATAAATGTCCCACGGAGACGAAGAGGCCAACTCGCCAGGTATGTTCTCAAATATTACCGCCGAGATGTTAGATTGGTTTAGGTTAGGTTATATTACGTTATTGAAGTATATAAAGTTCCCACGGAGACGTAGAGGCCAACAAGCCAGGAATGTCGTCAAATATTACCGCCAAGATGTTAGATTGGGTTAGGCTAGCTTATATTATGTTATTGATGTATATAAAGGTCCCACGGAGACGTAGATGCCAAGAAGCCAGGAATGTGGTCAAATATTACCGCCGAGATGTTAGATTGGGTTAGGCCAGCTTATATTATGCTATTGATGTATATAAAGGTCCCACGGAGACGTAGAGGCCAACTCGCCGGGAATGTTGTCAAATATTAACGACGAGATGTTAGGTTGGGATAGGTTAGGTTATATTACGTTATTGATGTATATAAAGGTCCCACGGAGACATAGAGACCAACAAGACAGAAATGTGGTCAAATATTACCGCCGAGATGTTAGGTTGGGTTCGGTTAGGTTATATTACGTTATTGATGTATATAAAGGTCCCACGGAGACGGAGAAGCCAACTCGCCAGGAATGCTGTCAAATATTACCGCCGAGATGTTAGGTTGGGTTAGGTTAGGCTATATTACGTTATTGATGTATATAAATGTCCCACGGAGACTTAGAGTTCAACTCGCCAGGAATGTTTTCAAATATTAGCGCCAAGATGATGGGTTGGGTTAGGTTAGGTTATATTACGTTATTGATGTATATAAAGGTCCCACGGAGACGTAGAGGCCAACTCGCCAGGAATGTTGTCAAATATTAGCGCCGAGATGATAGGTTGGGTTAGGTTAGGTTATATTACGTTATTGATGTATATAAAGGTCCCACGGAGACGTAGAGTCCAACAAGCCAGGAATGTGGTCAAATATTACCGCCGAGATGTTAGGTTGGGTTAGGTTAGGTTATATTACGTTATTGATGTATATAAAGGTCCCACGGAGACGGAGAAGCCAACTCGCCAGGAATGTTGTCAAATATTACCGCCGAGATGTTAGGTTGGGTTAGGTTAGGCTATATTACGTTATTGATGTATATAAATGTCCCACGGAGACTTAGAATTCAACTCGCCAGGAATGTTTTCAAATATTAGCGCCGAGATGATGGGTTGGGTTAGGTTAGGTTATATTACGTTATTGATGTATATAAAGGTCCCACGGAGACGTAGAGGCCAACTCAACAGGAATGTTATCAAATATTACCGCCGAGATGATAGGTTGGGTTAGGTTAGGTTATATTACGTTATTGAAGTATATAAAGGTCCCACGGAGACGTAGAGGCCAACAAGCCAGGAATGTGGTCAAATATTACCGCCGAGATGTTAGATTGGGTTAGGCTAGCTTATATTATGTTATTGATGTATATAAAGGTCCCACGGAGACGTAGGGGCCAACTCGCCAGGAATGTTGTCAAATATTACCGACGAGATGTTAGGTTGGGTTAGGTTAGGTTATATTACGTTATTGATGTATATAAAGGTCCCACGGAGACATAGAGACCAACAAGACAGAAATGTGGTCAAATATTACCGCCGAGATGTTAGGTTGGGTTAGGTTAGGTTATATTACGTTATTGATGTATATAAAGGTCCCACGGAGACGGAGAAGCCAACTCGCCAGGAATGTTGTCAAATATTACCGCCGAGATGTTAGGTTGGGTTAGGTTAGGTTATATTACGTTATTGATGTATATAAATGTCCCACGGAGACGAAGAGGCCAACTCGCCAGGTATGTTCTCAAATATTACCGCCGAGATGTTAGATTGGTTTAGGTTAGGTTATATTACGTTATTGAAGTATATAAAGTTCCCACGGAGACGTAGAGGCCAACAAGCCAGGAATGTCGTCAAATATTACCGCCAAGATGTTAGATTGGGTTAGGCTAGCTTATATTATGTTATTGATGTATATAAAGGTCCCACGGAGACGTAGAGGCCAAGAAGCCAGGAATGTGGTCAAATATTACCGCCGAGATGTTAGATTGGGTTAGGCTAGCTTATATTATGCTATTGATGTATATAAAGGTCCCACGGAGACGTAGAGGCCAACTCGCCGGGAATGTTGTCAAATATTAACGACGAGATGTTAGGTTGGGATAGGTTAGGTTATATTACGTTATTGATGTATATAAAGGTCCCACGGAGACATAGAGACCAACAAGACAGAAATGTGGTCAAATATTACCGCCGAGATGTTAGGTTGGGTTAGGTTAGGTTATATTACGTTATTGATGTATATAAAGGTCCCACGGAGACGGAGAAGCCAACTCGACAGGAATGTTGTCAAATATTACCGCCGAGATGTTAGGTTGGGTTAGGTTAGGCTATATTACGTTATTGATGTATATAAATGTCCCACGGAGACTTAGAGTTCAACTCGCCAGGAATGTTTTCAAATATTAGCGCCGAGATGATGGGTTGGGTTAGGTTAGGTTATATTACGTTATTGATGTATATAAAGGTCCCACGGAGACGTAGAGGCCAACTCGCCAGGAATGTTGTCAAATATTAGCGCGGAGATGATAGGTTGGGTTAGGTTATGTTATATTACGTTATTGATGTATATAAAAGTCCCACGGAGACGTAGAGGCCAACTCGCCAGGAATGTTGTCAAATATTACCGCCGAGATGCTAGATTGGGTTAGGTTAGGTTATATTACGTTATTGAAGCATATAAAGGTCCCACGGAGACGTAGAGGCCAACAAGCCAGGAATGTGGTCAAATATTACCGCCGAGATGTTAGGTTGGGTTAGGATAGGTTATATTACGTTATTGATGTATATAAAGGTCCCACGGAGACGTAGAGGCCAACTCGCCAGGTATGTTGTCAAATATTACCGCCGGGATGTTAGCTTGGGTTAGGTTAGGTTATATTACGTTATTGATGTATATAAAGGTCCCACGGAGACGTAGAGTTCAACTCGCCAGAAATGTTTTCAAATATTAGCGCCGAGATGATGGGTTGGGTTAGGTAAGGTTATATTACGTTATTGATGTATATAAAGGTCACACGGAGACATAGAGACCAACAAGACAGAAATGTGGTCAAATATTACCGCCGAGATGTTAGGTTGGGTTAGGTTAGGTTATATTACGTTATTGATGTATATAAAGGTCCCACGGAGACGGAGAAGCCAACTCGCCAGGAATGTTGTCAAATATTACCGCCGAGATGTTAGGTTGGGTTAGGTTAGGTTATATTACGTTATTGATGTATATAAATGTCCCACGGAGACGAAGAGGCCAACTCGCCAGGTATGTTCTCAAATATTACCGCCGAGATGTTAGATTGGTTTAGGTTAGGTTATATTACGTTATTGAAGTATATAAAGTTCCCACGGAGACGTAGAGGCCAACAAGCCAGGAATGTCGTCAAATATTACCGCCAAGATGTTAGATTGGGTTAGGGTAGCTTATATTATGTTATTGATGTATATAAAGGTCCCACGGAGACGTAGATGCCAAGAAGCCAGGAATGTGGTCAAATATTACCGCCGAGATGTTAGATTGGGTTAGGCCAGCTTATATTATGCTATTGATGTATATAAAGGTCCCACGGAGACGTAGAGGCCAACTCGCCGGGAATGTTGTCAAATATTAACGACGAGATGTTAGGTTGGGATAGGTTAGGTTATATTACGTTATTGATGTATATAAAGGTCCCACGGAGACATAGAGACCAACAAGACAGAAATGTGGTCAAATATTACCGCCGAGATGTTAGGTTGGGTTAGGTTAGGTTATATTACGTTATTGATGTATATAAAGGTCCCACGGAGACGTAGAGGCCAACTCGCCAGGAATGTTGTCAAATATTAGCGCCGAGATGATAGGTTGGGTTAGGTTAGGTTATATTACGTTATTGATGTATATAAAGGTCCCACGGAGACGTAGAGTCCAACAAGCCAGGAATGTGGTCAAATATTACCGCCGAGATGTTAGGTTGGGTTAGGTTAGGTTATATTACGTTATTGATGTATATAAAGGTCCCACGGAGACGGAGAAGCCAACTCGCCAGGAATGTTGTCAAATATTACCGCCGAGATGTTAGGTTGGGTTAGGTTAGGCTATATTACGTTATTGATGTATATAAATGTCCCACGGAGACTTAGAATTCAACTCGCCAGGAATGTTTTCAAATATTAGCGCCGAGATGATGGGTTGGGTTAGGTTAGGTTATATTACGTTATTGAAGTATATAAAGGTCCCACGTAGACGTAGAGGCCAACAAGCCAGGAATGTGGTCAAATATTACCGCCGAGATGTTAGATTGGGTTAGGCTAGCTTATATTATGTTATTGATGTATATAAAGGTCCCACGGAGACGTAGAGGCCAACTCGCCAGGAATGTTGTCAAATATTACCGACGAGATGTTAGGTTGGGTTAGGTTAGGCTATATTACGTTATTGATGTATATAAATGTCCCACGGAGACTTAGAATTCAACTCGCCAGGAATGTTTTCAAATATTAGCGCCGAGATGATGGGTTGGGTTAGGTTAGGTTATATTACGTTATTGATGTATATAAAGGTCCCACGGAGACGTAGAGGCCAACTCAACAGGAATGTTATCAAATATTACCGCCGAGATGATAGGTTGGGTTAGGTTAGGTTATATTACGTTATTGAAGTATATAAAGGTCCCACGGAGACGTAGAGGCCAACAAGCCAGGAATGTGGTCAAATATTACCGCCGAGATGTTAGATTGGGTTAGGCTAGCTTATATTATGTTATTGATGTATATAAAGGTCCCACGGAGACGTAGAGGCCAACTCGCCAGGAATGTTGTCAAATATTACCGACGAGATGTTAGGTTGGGTTAGGTTAGGTTATATTACGTTATTGATGTATATAAAGGTCCCACGGAGACATAGAGACCAACAAGACAGAAATGTGGTCAAATATTACCGCCGAGATGTTAGGTTGGGTTAGGTTAGGTTATATTACGTTATTGATGTATATAAAGGTCCCACGGAGACGGAGAAGCCAACTCGCCAGGAATGTTGTCAAATATTACCGCCGAGATGTTAGGTTGGGTTAGGTTAGGTTATATTACGTTATTGATGTATATAAATGTCCCACGGAGACGAAGAGGCCAACTCGCCAGGTATGTTCTCAAATATTACCGCCGAGATGTTAGATTGGTTTAGGTTAGGTTATATTACGTTATTGAAGTATATAAAGTTCCCACGGAGACGTAGAGGCCAACAAGCCAGGAATGTCGTCAAATATTACCGCCAAGATGTTAGATTGGGTTAGGCTAGCTTATATTATGTTATTGATGTATATAAAGGTCCCACGGAGACGTAGAGGCCAAGAAGCCAGGAATGTGGTCAAATATTACCGCCGAGATGTTAGATTGGGTTAGGCTAGCTTATATTATGCTATTGATGTATATAAAGGTCCCACGGAGACGTAGAGGCCAACTCGCCGGGAATGTTGTCAAATATTAACGACGAGATGTTAGGTTGGGATAGGTTAGGTTATATTACGTTATTGATGTATATAAAGGTCCCACGGAGACATAGAGACCAACAAGACAGAAATGTGGTCAAATATTACCGCCGAGATGTTAGGTTGGGTTAGGTTAGGTTATATTACGTTATTGATGTATATAAAGGTCCCACGGAGACGGAGAAGCCAACTCGACAGGAATGTTGTCAAATATTACCGCCGAGATGTTAGGTTGGGTTAGGTTAGGCTATATTACGTTATTGATGTATATAAATGTCCCACGGAGACTTAGAGTTCAACTCGCCAGGAATGTTTTCAAATATTAGCGCCGAGATGATGGGTTGGGTTAGGTTAGGTTATATTACGTTATTGATGTATATAAAGGTCCCACGGAGACGTAGAGGCCAACTCGCCAGGAATGTTGTCAAATATTAGCGCGGAGATGATAGGTTGGGTTAGGTTATGTTATATTACGTTATTGATGTATATAAAAGTCCCACGGAGACGTAGAGGCCAACTCGCCAGGAATGTTGTCAAATATTACCGCCGAGATGCTAGATTGGGTTAGGTTAGGTTATATTACGTTATTGAAGCATATAAAGGTCCCACGGAGACGTAGAGGCCAACAAGCCAGGAATGTGGTCAAATATTACCGCCGAGATGTTAGGTTGGGTTAGGATAGGTTATATTACGTTATTGATGTATATAAAGGTCCCACGGAGACGTAGAGGCCAACTCGCCAGGTATGTTGTCAAATATTACCGCCGGGATGTTAGCTTGGGTTAGGTTAGGTTATATTACGTTATTGATGTATATAAAGGTCCCACGGAGACGTAGAGTTCAACTCGCCAGAAATGTTTTCAAATATTAGCGCCGAGATGATGGGTTGGGTTAGGTAAGGTTATATTACGTTATTGATGTATATAAAGGTCACACGGAGACATAGAGACCAACAAGACAGAAATGTGGTCAAATATTACCGCCGAGATGTTAGGTTGGGTTAGGTTAGGTTATATTACGTTATTGATGTATATAAAGGTCCCACGGAGACGGAGAAGCCAACTCGCCAGGAATGTTGTCAAATATTACCGCCGAGATGTTAGGTTGGGTTAGGTTAGGTTATATTACGTTATTGATGTATATAAATGTCCCACGGAGACGAAGAGGCCAACTCGCCAGGTATGTTCTCAAATATTACCGCCGAGATGTTAGATTGGTTTAGGTTAGGTTATATTACGTTATTGAAGTATATAAAGTTCCCACGGAGACGTAGAGGCCAACAAGCCAGGAATGTCGTCAAATATTACCGCCAAGATGTTAGATTGGGTTAGGGTAGCTTATATTATGTTATTGATGTATATAAAGGTCCCACGGAGACGTAGATGCCAAGAAGCCAGGAATGTGGTCAAATATTACCGCCGAGATGTTAGATTGGGTTAGGCCAGCTTATATTATGCTATTGATGTATATAAAGGTCCCACGGAGACGTAGAGGCCAACTCGCCGGGAATGTTGTCAAATATTAACGACGAGATGTTAGGTTGGGATAGGTTAGGTTATATTACGTTATTGATGTATATAAAGGTCCCACGGAGACATAGAGACCAACAAGACAGAAATGTGGTCAAATATTACCGCCGAGATGTTAGGTTGGGTTAGGTTAGGTTATATTACGTTATTGATGTATATAAAGGTCCCACGGAGACGTAGAGGCCAACTCGCCAGGAATGTTGTCAAATATTAGCGCCGAGATGATAGGTTGGGTTAGGTTAGGTTATATTACGTTATTGATGTATATAAAGGTCCCACGGAGACGTAGAGTCCAACAAGCCAGGAATGTGGTCAAATATTACCGCCGAGATGTTAGGTTGGGTTAGGTTAGGTTATATTACGTTATTGATGTATATAAAGGTCCCACGGAGACGGAGAAGCCAACTCGCCAGGAATGTTGTCAAATATTACCGCCGAGATGTTAGGTTGGGTTAGGTTAGGCTATATTACGTTATTGATGTATATAAATGTCCCACGGAGACTTAGAATTCAACTCGCCAGGAATGTTTTCAAATATTAGCGCCGAGATGATGGGTTGGATTAGGTTAGGTTATATTACGTTATTGATGTATATAAAGGTCCCACGGACACGTAGAGGCCAACTCGCCAGGAATGTTGTCAAATATTAGCGCCGAGATGATAGGTTGGGTTAGGTTAGGTTATATTACGTTATTGAAGTATATAAAGGTCCCACGTAGACGTAGAGGCCAACAAGCCAGGAATGTGGTCAAATATTACCGCCGAGATGTTAGATTGGGTTAGGCTAGCTTATATTATGTTATTGATGTATATAAAGGTCCCACGGAGACGTAGAGGCCAACTCGCCAGGAATGTTGTCAAATATTACCGACGAGATGTTAGGTTGGGTTAGGTTAGGTTATATTACGTTATTGATGTATATAAAGGTCCCACGGAGACATAGAGACCAACAAGACAGAAATGTGGTCAAACATTACCGCCGAGATGTTAGGTTGGGTTAGGTTAGGTTATATTACGTTATTGATGTATATAAAGGTCCCACGGAGACGTAGGGGCCAACTCGCCAGGAATATTGTCAAATATTACCGCCGAGATGCTAGATTGGGTTAGGTTAGGTTATATTACGTTATTGAAGCATATAAAGGTCCCACGGAGACGTAGAGTTCAACTCGCCAGAAATGTTTTCAAATATTAGCGCCGAGATGATGGGTTGGGTTAGGTTAGGTTATATTACGTTATTGATGTATATAAAGGTCCCACGGAGACGTAGAGGCCAACTCAACAGGAATGTTATCAAATATTACCGCCGAGATGATAGGTTGGGTTAGGTTAGGTTATATTACGTTATTGAAGTATATAAAGGTCCCACGGAGACGTAGAGGCCAACAAGCCAGGAATGTGGTCAAATATTACCGACGAGATGTTAGGTTGGGTTAGGTTAGGTTATATTACGTTATTGATGTATATAAGGGTCCCACGGAGACATAGAGACCAACAAGACAGAAATGTGGTCAAATATTACCGCCGAGATGTTAGGTTGGGTTAGGTTAGGTTATATTATGTTATTGAAGCATATAAAGGTCCCACGGAGACGTAGAGGCCAACAAGACAGGAATGTGGTCAAATATTACCTCCGAGATGTTAGGTTGGGTTAGGATAGGTTATATTACGTTATTGATGTATATAAAGGTCCCACGGAGACGTAGAGGCCAACTCGCCAGGTATGTTGTCAAATATTACCGCCGAGATGTTATCTTGGGTTAGGTTAGGTTATATTACGTTATTGATGTATATAAAGGTCCCACGGAGACGTAGAGTTCAACTCGCCAGAAATGTTTTCAAATATTAGCGCCGAGATGATGGGTTGGGTTAGGTTAGGTTATATTACGTTATTGATGTATATAAAGGTCCCACGGAGACGTAGAGGCCAACTCAACAGGAATGTTATCAAATATTACCGCCGAGATGATAGGTTGGGTTAGGTTAGGTTATATTACGTTATTGAAGTATATAAAGGTCCCACGGAGACGTAGAGGCCAACAAGCCAGGAATGTGGTCAAATATTACCGCCGAGATGTTAGATTGGGTTAGGCTAGCTTATATTATGTTATTGATGTATATAAAGGTCCCACGGAGACGTAGAGGCCAACTCGCCAGGAATGTTGTCAAATATTACCGACGAGATGTTAGGTTGGGTTAGGTTAGGTTATATTACGTTATTGATGTATATAAAGGTCCCACGGAGACATAGAGACCAACAAGACAGAAATGTGGTCAAATATTACCGCCGAGATGTTAGGTTGGGTTAGGTTAGGTTATATTACGTTATTGATGTATATAAAGGTCCCACGGAGACGGAGAAGCCAACTCGACAGGAATGTTGTCAAATATTACCGCCGAGATGTTAGGTTGGGTTAGGTTAGGCTATATTACGTTATTGATGTATATAAATGTCCCACGGAGACTTAGAGTTCAACTCGCCAGGAATGTTTTCAAATATTAGCGCCGAGATGATGGGTTGGGTTAGGTTAGGTTATATTACGTTATTGATGTATATAAAGGTCCCACGGAGACGTAGAGGCCAACTCGCCAGGAATGTTGTCAAATATTAGCGCGGAGATGATAGGTTGGGTTAGGTTATGTTATATTACGTTATTGATGTATATAAAAGTCCCACGGAGACGTAGAGGCCAACTCGCCAGGAATGTTGTCAAATATTACCGCCGAGATGCTAGATTGGGTTAGGTTAGGTTATATTACGTTATTGAAGCATATAAAGGTCCCACGGAGACGTAGAGGCCAACAAGCCAGGAATGTGGTCAAATATTACCGCCGAGATGTTAGGTTGGGTTAGGATAGGTTATATTACGTTATTGATGTATATAAAGGTCCCACGGAGACGTAGAGGCCAACTCGCCAGGTATGTTGTCAAATATTACCGCCGGGATGTTAGCTTGGGTTAGGTTAGGTTATATTACGTTATTGATGTATATAAAGGTCCCACGGAGACGTAGAGTTCAACTCGCCAGAAATGTTTTCAAATATTAGCGCCGAGATGATGGGTTGGGTTAGGTAAGGTTATATTACGTTATTGATGTATATAAAGGTCACACGGAGACATAGAGACCAACAAGACAGAAATGTGGTCAAATATTACCGCCGAGATGTTAGGTTGGGTTAGGTTAGGTTATATTACGTTATTGATGTATATAAAGGTCCCACGGAGACGGAGAAGCCAACTCGCCAGGAATGTTGTCAAATATTACCGCCGAGATGTTAGGTTGGGTTAGGTTAGGTTATATTACGTTATTGATGTATATAAATGTCCCACGGAGACGAAGAGGCCAACTCGCCAGGTATGTTCTCAAATATTACCGCCGAGATGTTAGATTGGTTTAGGTTAGGTTATATTACGTTATTGAAGTATATAAAGTTCCCACGGAGACGTAGAGGCCAACAAGCCAGGAATGTCGTCAAATATTACCGCCAAGATGTTAGATTGGGTTAGGGTAGCTTATATTATGTTATTGATGTATATAAAGGTCCCACGGAGACGTAGATGCCAAGAAGCCAGGAATGTGGTCAAATATTACCGCCGAGATGTTAGATTGGGTTAGGCCAGCTTATATTATGCTATTGATGTATATAAAGGTCCCACGGAGACGTAGAGGCCAACTCGCCGGGAATGTTGTCAAATATTAACGACGAGATGTTAGGTTGGGATAGGTTAGGTTATATTACGTTATTGATGTATATAAAGGTCCCACGGAGACATAGAGACCAACAAGACAGAAATGTGGTCAAATATTACCGCCGAGATGTTAGGTTGGGTTAGGTTAGGTTATATTACGTTATTGATGTATATAAAGGTCCCACGGAGACGTAGAGGCCAACTCGCCAGGAATGTTGTCAAATATTAGCGCCGAGATGATAGGTTGGGTTAGGTTAGGTTATATTACGTTATTGATGTATATAAAGGTCCCACGGAGACGTAGAGTCCAACAAGCCAGGAATGTGGTCAAATATTACCGCCGAGATGTTAGGTTGGGTTAGGTTAGGTTATATTACGTTATTGATGTATATAAAGGTCCCACGGAGACGGAGAAGCCAACTCGCCAGGAATGTTGTCAAATATTACCGCCGAGATGTTAGGTTGGGTTAGGTTAGGCTATATTACGTTATTGATGTATATAAATGTCCCACGGAGACTTAGAATTCAACTCGCCAGGAATGTTTTCAAATATTAGCGCCGAGATGATGGGTTGGATTAGGTTAGGTTATATTACGTTATTGATGTATATAAAGGTCCCACGGACACGTAGAGGCCAACTCGCCAGGAATGTTGTCAAATATTAGCGCCGAGATGATAGGTTGGGTTAGGTTAGGTTATATTACGTTATTGAAGTATATAAAGGTCCCACGTAGACGTAGAGGCCAACAAGCCAGGAATGTGGTCAAATATTACCGCCGAGATGTTAGATTGGGTTAGGCTAGCTTATATTATGTTATTGATGTATATAAAGGTCCCACGGAGACGTAGAGGCCAACTCGCCAGGAATGTTGTCAAATATTACCGACGAGATGTTAGGTTGGGTTAGGTTAGGTTATATTACGTTATTGATGTATATAAAGGTCCCACGGAGACATAGAGACCAACAAGACAGAAATGTGGTCAAACATTACCGCCGAGATGTTAGGTTGGGTTAGGTTAGGTTATATTACGTTATTGATGTATATAAAGGTCCCACGGAGACGTAGGGGCCAACTCGCCAGGAATGTTGTCAAATATTACCGCCGAGATGCTAGATTGGGTTAGGTTAGGTTATATTACGTTATTGAAGCATATAAAGGTCCCACGGAGACGTAGAGTTCAACTCGCCAGAAATGTTTTCAAATATTAGCGCCGAGATGATGGGTTGGGTTAGGTTAGGTTATATTACGTTATTGATGTATATAAAGGTCCCACGGAGACGTAGAGGCCAACTCAACAGGAATGTTATCAAATATTACCGCCGAGATGATAGGTTGGGTTAGGTTAGGTTATATTACGTTATTGAAGTATATAAAGGTCCCACGGAGACGTAGAGGCCAACAAGCCAGGAATGTGGTCAAATATTACCGACGAGATGTTAGGTTGGGTTAGGTTAGGTTATATTACGTTATTGATGTATATAAGGGTCCCACGGAGACATAGAGACCAACAAGACAGAAATGTGGTCAAATATTACCGCCGAGATGTTAGGTTGGGTTAGGTTAGGTTATATTATGTTATTGAAGCATATAAAGGTCCCACGGAGACGTAGAGGCCAACAAGACAGGAATGTGGTCAAATATTACCTCCGAGATGTTAGGTTGGGTTAGGATAGGTTATATTACGTTATTGATGTATATAAAGGTCCCACGGAGACGTAGAGGCCAACTCGCCAGGTATGTTGTCAAATATTACCGCCGAGATGTTATCTTGGGTTAGGTTAGGTTATATTACGTTATTGATGTATATAAAGGTCCCACGGAGACGTAGAGTTCAACTCGCCAGAAATGTTTTCAAATATTAGCGCCGAGATGATGGGTTGGGTTAGGTTAGGTTATATTACGTTATTGATGTATATAAAGGTCCCACGGAGACGTAGAGGCCAACTCAACAGGAATGTTATCAAATATTACCGCCGAGATGATAGGTTGGGTTAGGTTAGGTTATATTACGTTATTGAAGTATATAAAGGTCCCACGGAGACGTAGAGGCCAACAAGCCAGGAATGTGGTCAAATATTACCGCCGAGATGTTAGATTGGGTTAGGCTAGCTTATATTATGTTATTGATGTATATAAAGGTCCCACGGAGACGTAGAGGCCAACTCGCCAGGAATGTTGTCAAATATTACCGACGAGATGTTAGGTTGGGTTAGGTTAGGTTATATTACGTTATTGATGTATATAAAGGTCCCACGGAGACATAGAGACCAACAAGACAGAAATGTGGTCAAATATTACCGCCGAGATGTTAGGTTGGGTTAGGTTAGGTTATATTACGTTATTGATGTATATAAAGGTCCCACGGAGACGGAGAAGCCAACTCGCCAGGAATGTTGTCAAATATTACCGCCGAGATGTTAGGTTGGGTTAGGTTAGGTTATATTACGTTATTGATGTACATAAATGTCCCACGGAGACGAAGAGGCCAACTCGCCAGGTATGTTCTCAAATATTACCGCCGAGATGTTAGATTGGTTTATGTTAGGTTATATTACGTTATTGAAGTATATAAAGTTCCCACGGAGACGTAGAGGCCAACAAGCCAGGAATGTCGTCAAATATTACCGCCAAGATGTTAGATTGGGTTAGGCTAGCTTATATTATGTTATTGATGTATATAAAGGTCCCACGGAGACGTAGAGGCCAAGAAGCCAGGAATGTGGTCAAATATTACCGCCGAGATGTTAGATTGGGTTAGGCTAGCTTATATTATGCTATTGATGTATATAAAGGTCCCACGGAGACGTAGAGGCCAACTCGCCGGGAATGTTGTCAAATATTACCGCCGAGATGTTAGGTTGGGTTAGGTTAGGTTATATTACGTTATTGATGTATATAAATGTCCCACGGAGACGAAGAGGCCAACTCGCCAGGTATGTTCTCAAATATTACCGCCGAGATGTTAGATTGGTTTAGGTTAGGTTATATTACGTTATTGAAGTATATAAAGTTCCCACGGAGACGTAGAGGCCAACAAGCCAGGAATGTCGTCAAATATTACCGCCAAGATGTTAGATTGGGTTAGGGTAGCTTATATTATGTTATTGATGTATATAAAGGTCCCACGGAGACGTAGATGCCAAGAAGCCAGGAATGTGGTCAAATATTACCGCCGAGATGTTAGATTGGGTTAGGCCAGCTTATATTATGCTATTGATGTATATAAAGGTCCCACGGAGACGTAGAGGCCAACTCGCCGGGAATGTTGTCAAATATTAACGACGAGATGTTAGGTTGGGATAGGTTAGGTTATATTACGTTATTGATGTATATAAAGGTCCCACGGAGACATAGAGACCAACAAGACAGAAATGTGGTCAAATATTACCGCCGAGATGTTAGGTTGGGTTAGGTTAGGTTATATTACGTTATTGATGTATATAAAGGTCCCACGGAGACGGAGAAGCCAACTCGCCAGGAATGCTGTCAAATATTACCGCCGAGATGTTAGGTTGGGTTAGGTTAGGCTATATTACGTTATTGATGTATATAAATGTCCCACGGAGACTTAGAGTTCAACTCGCCAGGAATGTTTTCAAATATTAGCGCCGAGATGATGGGTTGGGTTAGGTTAGGTTATATTACGTTATTGATGTATATAAAGGTCCCACGGAGACGTAGAGGCCAACTCGCCAGGAATGTTGTCAAATATTAGCGCCGAGATGATAGGTTGGGTTAGGTTAGGTTATATTACGTTATTGATGTATATAAAGGTCCCACGGAGACGTAGAGTCCAACAAGCCAGGAATGTGGTCAAATATTACCGCCGAGATGTTAGGTTGGGTTAGGTTAGGTTATATTACGTTATTGATGTATATAAAGGTCCCACGGAGACGGAGAAGCCAACTCGCCAGGAATGTTGTCAAATATTACCGCCGAGATGTTAGGTTGGGTTAGGTTAGGCTATATTACGTTATTGATGTATATAAATGTCCCACGGAGACTTAGAATTCAACTCGCCAGGAATGTTTTCAAATATTAGCGCCGAGATGATAGGTTGGGTTAGGTTAGGTTATA
>CAXAJV010001176.1:0-10808 GCA_963969225.1 Xylocopa violacea
ACGGAGACGCAGAGGCCAACAAGCCAGGAATGTCGTCAAATATTAACGCCGAGATGTTAGGTTGGGTTAGGTTACGTTATATTACGTTATTGATGTATATGAGGGTTACACGGAGACGTAGAGGCCAACTCGCCAGGAATGTGGTCAAATATTACCGCCGAGATGTTAGGTTGGGTTAGGCTAGCTTATATTATGTTATTGATGTATATAAAGGTCTCACGGAGACGCAGAGGCCAACAAGCCAGGAATGTCGTCAAATATTAACGCCGAGATGTTAGGTTGGGTTAGGTTACGTTATATTACGTTATTGATGTATATGAGGGTTACACGGAGACGTAGAGGCCAACTCGCCAGGAATGTGGTCAAATATTACCGCCGAGATGTTACGTTGGGTTAGGTTAGGTTATATTACGTCATTGATGTATATAAAGGTCCCACAGAGACGTAGAAGCCAACTCGTCAGGAATGTGGTCAAATATTACCGCCGAGATGGTAGGTTGGGTTAGCCTAGCCTATATTATGGTATTGATGTATATAAAGGTCCCACGCAGACATAGAGGCCAACTCACCAGGAATGTTGTCAAATATTACCGCCGAGATGATAGGTTGGTTTAGGTTAGGTTATATTTGGTTATTGATGTATACGAAGGTTCCACGGAGACGTAGAGGCCAACTCGCCAGGAATGTTGTCAAATATTACCGCCGAGTTGATAGGTTGGGTTAGGTTTGTTTATATTACTTTATTGATGTATATAAAGGTCCCACCGAGACGTAGAAGCCAACTCGCCAGGAATGTTGTCAAATATTACCGCCGAGATGTTACGTTGGGTTAGGATAGGTTATATTTCGTTATTGAAGTATATAAAGGTCCCACGGAGACGTAGAGGCCAACTCGCCAGGTATGTAGTCAAATATTACCGCCGAGATGTTAGGTTGGGTTAGCCTAGCCTATATTATGTTATTGATGTATATAAAGGTCCCACGGAGACGTAGAAGCCAACTCGCCAGGAATGTGGTCAAATATTACCGCCGAGGTGATAGGTCGGGTTAGGTTAGGTTATATTACGTTATTGATGTATATGAAGGTCAAACGGAGACGTAGAGGCCAACTCGCCAGGAATGTTGTCAAATATTACCGCCGAGATGATAGGTTGGGTTAGGTTACGTTATATTACGTCATTAATGTATATGAGGGTTACACGGAGACGTAGAGGCCAACTCGCCAGGAATGTTGTCAAATATTACCGCCGAAATGTTAGGTTGGGTTAGTTTTGGTTATATTACGTTATTGATGTATATAAAGGTCCCACGGAGACGGAGAAGCCAACTCGCCAGGAATGTTGTCAAATATTACCGGCGAGATGTTAGGTTGGGTTAGGCTAGCTTATATTATGTTATTGATGTATATAAAGGTCCCACGGAGACGCAGAGGCCAACAAGCCAGGAATGTCGTCAAATATTAACGCCGAGATGTTAGGTTGGGTTAGGTTACGTTATATTACGTTATTGATGTATATGAGGGTTACACGGAGACGTAGAGGCCAACTCGCCAGGAATGTGGTCAAATATTACCGCCGAGATGTTAGGTTGGGTTAGGCTAGCTTATATTATGTTATTGATGTATATAAAGGTCCCACGGAGACGCAGAGGCCAACAAGCCAGGAATGTCGTCAAATATTAACGCCGAGATGTTAGGTTGGGTTAGGTTACGTTATATTACGTTATTGATGTATATGAGGGTTACACGGAGACGTAGAGGCCAACTCGCCAGGAATGTGGTCAAATATTACTGCCGAGATGTTACGTTGGGTTAGGTTAGGTTATATTACGTTATTGATGTATATAAAGGTCCCACGGAGACGTAGAGGCCAGCAAGCCAGGAATGTGGTCAAATATTAACGCCGAGATGTTACGTTGGGTTAGGTTACGTTATATTACGTTATTGATGTATATGAGGGTTACACGGAGACGTAGAGGCCAACTCGCCAGGAATGTGGTCAAATATTACCGCCGAGATGTTACGTTGGGTTAGGTTAGGTTATATTACGTCATTGATGTATATAAAGGTCCCACAGAGACGTAGAAGCCAACTCGTCAGGAATGTGGTCAAATATTACCGCCGAGATGGTAGGTTGGGTTAGCCTAGCCTATATTATGGTATTGATGTATATAAAGGTCCCACGCAGACATAGAGGCCAACTCACCAGGAATGTTGTCAAATATTAACGCCGAGATGATAGGTTGGTTTAGGTTAGGTTATATTTCGTTATTAATGTATACGAAGGTTCCACGGAGACGTAGAGGCCAACTCGCCAGGTATGTTGTCCAATATTACCGCCGAGATGTTAGGTTGGGTTAGGTTAGTTTATATTACGTTATTGATGTATATAAAGGTCCCACAGAGACGGAGAAGCCAACTCGCCAGGAATGTTGTCAAATATTACCGGCGAGATGTTAGGTTGGGTTAGGCTAGCTTATATTATGTTATTGATGTATATAAAGGTCCCACGGAGACGCAGAGGCCAACAAGCCAGGAATGTCGTCAAATATTAACGCCGAGATGTTAGGTTGGGTTAGGTTACGTTATATTACGTTATTGATGTATATGAGGGTTACACGGAGACGTAGAGGCCAACTCGCCAGGAATGTTGTCAAATATTACCGCCGAAATGTTAGGTTGGGTTTGTTTTGGTTATATTACGTTATTGATGTATATAAACGTCCCACGGAAACGGAGAAGCCAACTCGCCAGGAATGTTGTCAAATATTACCGGCGAGATGTTAGGTTGGGTTAGCCTAGTTTATATTATGTTATTGATGTATATAAAGGTCCCACGGAAACACAGAGGCCAACAAGCCAGGAATGTCGTCAAATATTAACGCCGAGATGTTAGGTTGGGTTAGGTTACGTTATATTACGTTATTGATGTATATGAGGGTTACACGGAGACGTAGAGGCCAACTCGCCAGGAATGTGGTCAAATATTACCGCCGAGATGTTACGTTGGGTTAGGTTAGGTTATATTACGTTATTGATGTATATAAAGGTTCCACGGAGACGTAGAGGCCATCTCGCCAGGAATGATGTCAAATATTACCGCCGAGATGATAGGTTGGTTTAGGTTAGGTTATATATCGTTATTAATGTATACGAAGGTTCCACGGAGACGTAGAGGCCAACTCGCCAGGAATGTTGTCAAATATTACCGCCGAGATGATAGGTTGGTTTAGGTTAGGTTATATTTCGTTATTGATGTATACGAAGGTTCCACGGAGACGTACAGGCCAACTCGCCAGGAATGTTGTCAAATATTACCGCCGAGATGATAGGTTGGGTTAGGATAGGTTATATTTCGTTATTGAAGTATATAAAGGTCCCACGGAGACGTAGAGGCCAACTCGCCAGGTATGTTGTGAAATATTACCGCCGAGATGTTAGGTTGGGTTAGGTTAGGTTATATTACGTTATTGATGTATATAAAGGTCAAACGGAGACGTAGAGGCCAAGTCGCCAGGAAGGTTGCCCAATATTACCGCCGAGATGATAGGTTGAGTTAGGTTAGTTTATATTACGTTATTGATGTATATAAGGGTCCCACAGAGACGTAGAAGCCAACACGCCAGGAATGTGGTCAAATATTACCGCCGAGGTGATAGGTCGGGTTAGGTTAGGCTATATAACGTTATTGATGTATATGAAGGTCAAACGGAGACGTAGAGGCCAACTCGCCAGGAATGTTGTCAAATATCACCGGCGAGATGATAGGTTGGGTTAGCATAGGTTATATTTCGTTATTGAAGTATATAAAGGTCCCACGGAGACGTAGAGGCCAACTCGCCGGGAATGTGGTCAAATATTACCGCCGAGACGATAGGTTGGGTTAGGTTAGGTTATATTTCGTTATTGATGTATACGAAGGTTCCACGGAGACGTAGAGGCCAACTTGCCAGGAATGTTGTCAAATATTACCGCCGAGATGATAGGTTGGGTTAGCATAGGTTATAATTCGTTATTGAATTATATAAAGGTCCCACGGAGACATAGAGGCCAACTCGCCAGGTATGTTGTCCAATATTACCGCCGAGATGTTAGGTTGGGTTAGCCTAGCTTATATTATGTTATTGATGTATATAAAGGTCCCACGGAGACGTAGAAGCCAACTCGCCAGGAATGTGGTCAAATATTACCGCCGAGGTGATAGGTCGGGTTAGGTTAGGTTATATTACGTTATTGATGTATATGAAGGTCAAACGGAGACGTAGAGGCCAACTCGCCAGGAATGTTGTCAAATATTACCGCCGAGATGATAGGTTGGGTTAGGTTACGTTATATTACGTTATTAATGTATATGAGGGTTACACGGAGACGTAGAGGCCAACTCGCCAGGAATGTTGTCAAATATTACCGCCGAAATGTTAGGTTGGGTTAGGTTAGTTTATATTACGTTATTGATGTATATAAAGGTCCCACAGAGACGGAGAAGCCAACTCGCCAGGAATGTTGTCAAATATTACCGGCGAGATGTTAGGTTGGGTTAGGCTAGCTTATATTATGTTATTGATGTATATAAAGGTCCCACGGAGACGCAGAGGCCAACAAGCCAGGAATGTCGTCAAATATTAACGCCGAGATGTTAGGTTGGGTTAGGTTACGTTATATTACGTTATTGATGTATATGAGGGTTACACGGAGACGTAGAGGCCAACTCGCCAGGAATGTTGTCAAATATTACCGCCGAAATGTTAGGTTGGGTTTGTTTTGGTTATATTACGTTATTGATGAATATAAACGTCCCACGGAAACGGAGAAGCCAACTCGCCAGGAATGTTGTCAAATATTACCGGCGAGATGTTAGGTTGGGTTAGCCTAGTTTATATTATGTTATTGATGTATATAAAGGTCCCACGGAAACACAGAGGCCAACAAGCCAGGAATGTCGTCAAATATTAACGCCGAGATGTTAGGTTGGGTTAGGTTACGTTATATTACGTTATTGATGTATATGAGGGTTACACGGAGACGTAGAGGCCAACTCGCCAGGAATGTGGTCAAATATTACCGCCGAGATGTTACGTTGGGTTAGGTTAGGTTATATTACGTTATTGATGTATATAAAGGTTCCACGGAGACGTAGAGGCCATCTCGCCAGGAATGATGTCAAATATTACCGCCGAGATGATAGGTTGGTTTAGGTTAGGTTATATATCGTTATTAATGTATACGAAGGTTCCACGGAGACGTAGAGGCCAACTCGCCAGGAATGTTGTCAAATATTACCGCCGAGATGATAGGTTGGTTTAGGTTAGGTTATATTTCGTTATTGATGTATACGAAGGTTCCACGGAGACGTACAGGCCAACTCGCCAGGAATGTTGTCAAATATTACCGCCGAGATGATAGGTTGGGTTAGGATAGGTTATATTTCGTTATTGAAGTATATAAAGGTCCCACGGAGACGTAGAGGCCAACTCGCCAGGTATGTTGTGAAATATTACCGCCGAGATGTTAGGTTGGGTTAGGTTAGGTTATATTACGTTATTGATGTATATAAAGGTCAAACGGAGACGTAGAGGCCAAGTCGCCAGGAAGGTTGCCCAATATTACCGCCGAAATGATAGGTTGAGTTAGGTTAGTTTATATTACGTTATTGATGTATATAAGGGTCCCACAGAGACGTAGAAGCCAACACGCCAGGAATGTGGTCAAATATTACCGCTGAGGTGATAGGTCGGGTTAGGTTAGGCTATATAACGTTATTGATGTATATGAAGGTCAAACGGAGACGTAGAGGCCAACTAGCCAGGAATGTTGTCAAATATCACCGGCGAGATGATAGGTTGGGTTAGCATAGGTTATATTTCGTTATTGAAGTATATAAAGGTCCCACGGAGACGTAGAGGCCAACTCGCCGGGAATGTGGTCAAATATTACCGCCGAGACGATAGGTTGGGTTAGGTTAGGTTATATTTCGTTATTGATGTATACGAAGGTTCCACGGAGACGTAGAGGCCAACTTGCCAGGAATGTTGTCAAATATTACCGCCGAGATGATAGGTTGGGTTAGCATAGGTTATAATTCGTTATTGAATTATATAAAGGTCCCACGGAGACATAGAGGCCAACTCGCCAGGTATGTTGTCCAATATTACCGCCGAGATGTTAGGTTGGGTTAGCCTAGCTTATATTATGTTATTGATGTATATAAAGGTCCCACGGAGACGTAGAAGCCAACTCGCCAGGAATGTGGTCAAATATTACCGCCGAGGTGATAGGTCGGGTTAGGTTAGGTTATATTACGTTATTGATGTATATGAAGGTCAAACGGAGACGTAGAGGCCAACTCGCCAGGAATGTTGTCAAATATTACCGCCGAGATGATAGGTTGGGTTAGGTTACGTTATATTACGTTATTAATGTATATGAGGGTTACACGGAGACGTAGAGGCCAACTCGCCAGGAATGTTGTCAAATATTACCGCCGAAATGTTAGGTTGGGTTAGTTTTGGTTATATTACGTTATTGATGTATATAAAGGTCCCACGGAGACGGAGAAGCCAACTCGCCAGGTATGTTGTCAAATATTACCGGCGAGATGTTAGGTTGGGTTAGGCTAGCTTATATTATGTTATTGATGTATATAAAGGTCCCACGGAGACGCAGAGGCCAACAAGCCAGGAATGTCGTCAAATATTAACGCCGAGATGTTAGGTTGGGTTAGGTTACGTTATATTACGTTATTGATGTATATGAGGGTTACACGGAGACGTAGAGGCCAACTCGCCAGGAATGTGGTCAAATATTACCGCCGAGATGTTAGGTTGGGTTAGGCTAGCTTATATTATGTTATTGATGTATATAAAGGTCCCACGGAGACGCAGAGGCCAACAAGCCAGGAATGTCGTCAAATATTAACGCCGATATGTTAGGTTGGGTTAGGTTACGTTATATTACGTTATTGATGTATATGAGGGTTACACGGAGACGTAGAGGCCAACTCGCCAGGAATGTGGTCAAATATTACCGCCGAGATGTTACGTTGGGTTAGGTTAGGTTATATTACGTCATTGATGTATATAAAGGTCCCACAGAGACGTAGAAGCCAACTCGTCAGGAATGTGGTCAAATATTACCGCCGAGATGGTAGGTTGGGTTAGCCTAGCCTATATTATGGTATTGATGTATATAAAGGTCCCACGCAGACATAGAGGCCAACTCACCAGGAATGTTGTCAAATATTACCGCCGAGACGATAGGTTGGTTTAGGTTAGGTTATATTTCGTTATTAATGTATACGAAGGTTCCACGGAGACGTAGAGGCCAACTCGCCAGGAATGTTGTCAAATATTACCGCCGAGATGATAGGTTGGGTTAGGATAGGTTATATTTCGTTATTGAAGTATATAAAGGTACCACGGGGACGTAGAGGCCAACACGCCAGGTATGTTTGTCAAATATTACCGCCGATATGATAGGTTGGTTTAGGTTAGGTTATATTTCGTTATTGATGTATATAAAGGTCCCACGCAGACGTAGAGGCCAACTCGCCAGGAATGTGGTCAAATATTACCGCCGAGATGTTACGTTGGGTTAGGTTAGGTTATATTACGTCATTGATGTATATAAAGGTCCCACAGAGACGTAGAAGCCAACTCGTCAGGAATGTGGTCAAATATTACCGCCGAGATGGTAGGTTGGGTTAGCCTAGCCTATATTATGGTATTGATGTATATAAAGGTCCCACGCAGACATAGAGGCCAACTCACCAGGAATGTTGTCAAATATTACCGCCGAGATGATAGGTTGGTTTAGGTTAGGTTATATTTCGTTATTAATGTATACGAAGGTTCCACGGAGACGTAGAGGCCAACTCGCCAGGTATGTTGTCCAATATTACCGCCGAGATGTTAGGTTGGGTTAGGTTAGTTTATATTACGTTATTGATGTATATAAAGGTCCCACAGAGACGGAGAAGCCAACTCGCCAGGAATGTGGTCAAATATTACCGCCGAGGTGATAGGTCGGGTTAGGTTAGGTTATATTACGTTATTGATGTATATGAAGGTCAAACGGAGACGTAGAGGCCAACTCGCCAGGAATGTTGTCAAATATTACCGCCGAGATGATAGGTTGGGTTAGGTTACGTTATATTACGTCATTAATGTATATGAGGGTTACACGGAGACGTAGAGGCCAACTCGCCAGGAATGTTGTCAAATATTACCGCCGAAATGTTAGGTTGGGTTAGTTTTGGTTATATTACGTTATTGATGTATATAAAGGTCCCACGGAGACGGAGAAGCCAACTCGCCAGGAATGTTGTCAAATATTACCGGCGAGATGTTAGGTTGGGTTAGGCTAGCTTATATTATGTTATTGATGTATATAAAGGTCCCACGGAGACGCAGAGGCCAACAAGCCAGGAATGTCGTCAAATATTAACGCCGAGATGTTAGGTTGGGTTAGGTTACGTTATATTACGTTATTGATGTATATGAGGGTTACACGGAGACGTAGAGGCCAACTCGCCAGGAATGTGGT
The DNA here is from genome assembly GCA_963969225.1 of Xylocopa violacea. Lineage (NCBI taxonomy): Eukaryota > Metazoa > Arthropoda > Insecta > Hymenoptera > Apidae > Xylocopa > Xylocopa violacea. The sequence continues at coordinate 8,540 of CAXAJV010001176.1, forward strand.
CAAATATTACCGCCGAGATGTTAGGTTGGGTTAGGCTAGCTTATATTATGTTATTGATGTATATAAAGGTCCCACGGAGACGCAGAGGCCAACAAGCCAGGAATGTCGTCAAATATTAACGCCGAGATGTTAGGTTGGGTTAGGTTACGTTATATTACGTTATTGATGTATATGAGGGTTACACGGAGACGTAGAGGCCAACTCGCCAGGAATGTGGTCAAATATTACTGCCGAGATGTTACGTTGGGTTAGGTTAGGTTATATTACGTTATTGATGTATATAAAGGTCCCACGGAGACGTAGAGGCCAGCAAGCCAGGAATGTGGTCAAATATTAACGCCGAGATGTTACGTTGGGTTAGGTTACGTTATATTACGTTATTGATGTATATGAGGGTTACACGGAGACGTAGAGGCCAACTCGCCAGGAATGTGGTCAAATATTACCGCCGAGATGTTACGTTGGGTTAGGTTAGGTTATATTACGTCATTGATGTATATAAAGGTCCCACAGAGACGTAGAAGCCAACTCGTCAGGAATGTGGTCAAATATTACCGCCGAGATGGTAGGTTGGGTTAGCCTAGCCTATATTATGGTATTGATGTATATAAAGGTCCCACGCAGACATAGAGGCCAACTCACCAGGAATGTTGTCAAATATTAACGCCGAGATGATAGGTTGGTTTAGGTTAGGTTATATTTCGTTATTAATGTATACGAAGGTTCCACGGAGACGTAGAGGCCAACTCGCCAGGTATGTTGTCCAATATTACCGCCGAGATGTTAGGTTGGGTTAGGTTAGTTTATATTACGTTATTGATGTATATAAAGGTCCCACAGAGACGGAGAAGCCAACTCGCCAGGAATGTTGTCAAATATTACCGGCGAGATGTTAGGTTGGGTTAGGCTAGCTTATATTATGTTATTGATGTATATAAAGGTCCCACGGAGACGCAGAGGCCAACAAGCCAGGAATGTCGTCAAATATTAACGCCGAGATGTTAGGTTGGGTTAGGTTACGTTATATTACGTTATTGATGTATATGAGGGTTACACGGAGACGTAGAGGCCAACTCGCCAGGAATGTTGTCAAATATTACCGCCGAAATGTTAGGTTGGGTTTGTTTTGGTTATATTACGTTATTGATGTATATAAACGTCCCACGGAAACGGAGAAGCCAACTCGCCAGGAATGTTGTCAAATATTACCGGCGAGATGTTAGGTTGGGTTAGCCTAGTTTATATTATGTTATTGATGTATATAAAGGTCCCACGGAAACACAGAGGCCAACAAGCCAGGAATGTCGTCAAATATTAACGCCGAGATGTTAGGTTGGGTTAGGTTACGTTATATTACGTTATTGATGTATATGAGGGTTACACGGAGACGTAGAGGCCAACTCGCCAGGAATGTGGTCAAATATTACCGCCGAGATGTTACGTTGGGTTAGGTTAGGTTATATTACGTTATTGATGTATATAAAGGTTCCACGGAGACGTAGAGGCCATCTCGCCAGGAATGATGTCAAATATTACCGCCGAGATGATAGGTTGGTTTAGGTTAGGTTATATTTCGTTATTAATTTATACGAAGGTTCCACGGAGACGTAGAGGCCAACTCGCCAGGAATGTTGTCAAATATTACCGCCGAGATGATAGGTTGGGTTAGGATAGGTTATATTTCGTTATTGAAGTATATAAAGGTACCACGGAGACGTAGAGTCCAACTCGCCAGGTATGTTGTCAAATATTACCGCCGATATGATAGGTTGGTTTAGGTTAGGTTATATTTCGTTATTGATGTATACGAAGGTTCCACGGAGACGTACAGGCCAACTCGCCAGGAATGTTGTCAAATATTACCGCCGAGATGATAGGTTGGGTTAGGATAGGTTATATTTCGTTATTGAAGTATATAAAGGTCCCACGGAGACGTAGAGGCCAACTCGCCAGGTATGTTGTGAAATATTACCGCCGAGATGTTAGGTTGGGTTAGGTTAGGTTATATTACGTTATTGATGTATATAAAGGTCAAACGGAGACGTAGAGGCCAACTCGCCAGGAAGGTTGCCCAATATTACCGCCGAGATGATAGGTTGAGTTAGGTCAGTTTATATTACGCTATTGATGTATATAAGGGTCCCACAGAGACGTAGAAGCCAACACGCCAGGAATGTGGTCAAATATTACCGCCGAGGTGATAGGTCGGGTTAGGTTAGGCTATATAACGTTATTGATGTATATGAAGGTCAAACGGAGACGTAGAGGC
>CAXAJV010001177.1:2500-12500 GCA_963969225.1 Xylocopa violacea
CAACATACAAGAGAGATGATTACGGAGCTTCGACGCACGGGGACGGCAGACGACGAAAAGAACTTTCGTCGTCTCCGACGCAGCGATCCTTTCATTTACCGCTCGATTACCACAAAACTCCGCCGTTCTTCTCGGCGAAGCGTTTTGCGCACCGCGCCAATGTCATTCGTGTCGGTTCTCGGATTCGTAATGCATACGAGACCCTCGCTGGACAACCAAGTTGCCGGCGATTTTTAACATCCGTCCTCTCTTATCGTAGCTATGAACGATTATAAATAATTCCAGCGGTTCCACCTTCCGCGCGTAACACGCAGAGATCGAAACGGAGCGGCTCCTTTTCCCCGATTTATCACCCTGATCCGTCGGAACGACGGATAGGCCGAGTTGGAGCGCGCCCACGCGAATCTCTCTGCTGCGTGGAACGGGAAATAAAAAAAAAAAGGAACGCACGCGTGGAATTACATAACCAAGCTGCGCTTTCCGGGGACTGGATGACCGGCTTTTTGATCGCGCGGTCCCGTCTCGACAACGAAGACATGGGGTGACCAACAACTTGTGGCACCGAGCAGCACCTCGTCGAAGTATAACTTCGAGCCTCGCCAATGGGGTGGGCACAATCTCTTCCCGTATCTACTTCTCTAAACGACTCTCCTCGTTGCGCGTGGCGTTACCGATTCGAGTTCTGTGCTTCGGAATCTGCGGACGCGCGTCACAGGCCAGAAACGTTACAATCGACCATATATATATATATATACCAAATGTTCCGATCGACACCGGGCTGACAGACAGAGGCAGCACACCGAGGACGCACGGTAAATTCGAGTCTCGACGAACGTGGCTGGGGTCAGATTCGAACATCCCAAGATCATCAGCGTTCGAAGAGGAAATGCGTCCCCGTGCGCGCGTTTGTCTGTGGTCCCCGACAATCGACGGCATATGGAAATAAAATTCGAGATCGACTTCGGCAACGACGGCCTATATACATTGTATGTATTCGAGTGACGGTCCGCTCAATTTCTTCCTTACACAAAACATGGTATACGCGCACAACGCGCGGAGAGAGCAGAGAGAACGGGTTATTCTGATGATTGAACGCAACAACACCCTGGGGCTGTGCGAACTTCGAACGATCGGATGCGCATCATCGTCCCTCACGTTACGACGATGTCGCTCGCTCTCTCTTTCTTGTATATTCTCTTCTCTCTCTCGACCGAGTTCCCAACAATTCGATTCTCTCAGTCTTGCGGCAAAAGAAAAATTCATTTTAAACGACGTCGAGCGCGCGGCATATCAATCGTGCGTTAAAGAGACGCGCGAAGAGTGGTCATGGTGTGTGGCGGGTGTGCGAATTTGGAATACGGAACAAAATCGGCAGTCGAAACACGAAGCGGTTCCCCGTGGGCGGTCGTCCGGTTAAACGAACGACTCACGACGCCACGAAGAACTCGCGCGAGTCCGTGATCGACACCGTCGATTTCCGTGAACCCGTTTAACGCACGCCGCACGCGCGCACACGTTACACCAGTCGCATATAGTCTCGGGGCACGGCCACAGACGACTCGGACGAACGTCCAACGATCGCTCGTACGTCGCGTATCGCTCCTCTTTTTCCCTTTCGGTGCGCCCGAACTCAGAAACGTTCGTAAATGGAATTCGAATGAACGACGGCGGGCAGATTCGAGCACCGGAGAGAAAAGATTCGACGAAACGCAACGCAAGCAGTATTCTGGTTACGTGAACGACCCTCAGCTAGGCGTGGTCCAGGAATTGTATCCGTGGACCGCAATGTGCGTTCGAAATGTCGATGTTCATGTGTCCTGCAGTTCACACGTTGACGCGCAATTAGCTGCGTTCTTCATCGACCCACGAGCCAAGTGATCCACCGTTCAGGGTAATCGTATATGTATATTTTTTATTAATTGTTAAGTCTCTTCGTACTAAGTTTCGAACAAGTCGAGACCCAAACGTCTCCGGCGAAGGAGACGCGGGCGTCGCCCGAATTCTCGGCGACACGATACCGTCCTACGGATGAAACGGACACGCCTGTTTCAGGGTGTTTAGGATACATCCTTTCGGATTCACGCCAGTGTGCCACGCGTCCAGGTAGATAAAATTTTTCGAAAATTCGTTAGGACTCTTCTTCGCGCGTATCGCGCAGACCCTCGAGGCGGTCCCCCCTTCCTCCCGACAACACGAAGCGAGCTTGTAAAATTCGATCTCGCAACGGCGGGTTTATTAAGGGACTCTCGACAACGAGGAAGAATACGCAAACGCGAATATATCGTCGTCCCCTCTGAACGAATGGCACGTGGAAGTGAATACAAAAAAAAAAAAAAAGAAAGATATCCAACACCCAGCGGCGTATTGCTTTCGAGAAGTTGACGACGTTCGTACAGGTAAGTCGTAAAATATCGATGGGACTCGCCGTGAAACCTCGAAGCGGTCTATAATTTTACCCACCCGACAACACGAAGCGAGCATAAAAAATTATTCGATCTCGCAACGGCGGGTGTGTTTCCAGACTCGCGACAACGAGGCTTCGCTCGGCGAAGCGGTCCCCTCTGAACGAACGACACGATCAAAACCCGAACACAGGTGCGTGGTACAAGTTCCTCAAATTCCACGATCCACTGCACGATCTGTGCTTCAGAGCTCAGGTGATAAAAAAAAAAAAAAAATTCGTTGGGACTCGGCCGCCAAAGCCTCGAGCGGTCTACCGTTTTTCCCCGGCAACACGAAGCGAGTATAAATTATTCGATCTCGCAACGGCCGGTTTCTCAGACTCGCGACAACGAGGCTATGGCAAAAAGCAAGTCCCCTCTGAGCTTGCAGCACAATTGTGAAACGGGAAAACGAACAAGTACCAGCGGCGTATTGCTTTCACGCAGAGACGCAAAATAATGGTACACACTCGACCTGTCGAATATGCAAAGTCGACGACATAACTTACCGTTCGGGTAAGAAAAATTCGTTAGGACTCGTCGGTTAACAACACCAACACCTCGAGCGCGGTCTGTATAATTTTATTTACCCGACAACACGAAGCGAGCATAATAAATGAGATTCGATCTCGCAACGGCGGGTTCATTATACAGACCCTAATCGCCAACGAGGCTTGGCCCGACGAATCGTCCCCTCCGAACGGAACGGTACGATCGACATTAACACAACCAGGGTACGCGGCGCGACACCACGCTCTTAACGAATTCGAAGTCGACGACGATCGTCGTTCGGGTAAAGATTCGTTGGGACTCGCCGTCGTACACAGCCTCGAGGCGGTCTGTTTCACCCGACAACGCGAAGCGAGCATAATATTGTTCGATCTCGCAACGGCACGGGTTTTCACAGACTCTCGACAACGAGGCTTGGCGGCGACGAATCGTCCCCTCCGAACGGAACGGTACGATCGACTAAAACAGGATACGCGCGACACACGCTCTTAAAGGAATTCGAAGTCGACGACGGCGCGTCCGTTCGGGTGAAGATTCGTTGGGACTCGCCGCACGCGCAGCCTCTGAGCGGTCCAATTTAACCTGCGACACGAAGCGAGCATAAAATGGTTCGATCTCGCAACGGCAACGGGTTTTCATAGACTCTATGAGAGCGAGGCTTGGCGGCGACGAATCGTCCCCTCCGAACGGAACGGTACGATCGACTAAAACAGGATACGCGCGACACACGCTCTTAAAAGAAATCGAAGTCGACGACGGCGCGTCCGTTCGGGTGAATGATTCGTTGGGACTCGCCGCACGCGCAGCCTCTGAGCGGTCCAATTTAACCTGCGACACGAAGCGAGCATAAAATTGTTCGATCTCGCAACGGCAACGGGTTTTCAGACACTCAACAACGAGGCTTGGCGGCGACGAATCGTCCCCTCCGAACGAAACGGTACGGTACGATCGACTGGTATAAAAGAGCGGGCGACACACGATCCTGCGAATTCGAGATCGACGACGGTACACGTTCATCGTTCGGGTGAAGATTCGTTGGGACTCGCCGCGCGCGCAGCCTCGAAGCGGTCCAATTTAACCTGCGACACGAAGCGAGCATAAAATTGTTCGATCTCGCAACGGCACGGGTTTTCACAGACTCTCGACAACGAGGCTTGGCGGCGACGAATCGTCCCCTCCGAACGAAACGGTACGGTACGATCGACTGGTATAAAAGAGCGGGCGACACACGATCCTGCGAATTCGAGGTCGACGACGGTACAACACGTTCATCGTTCGGGTGAAGATTCGTTGGGACTCGCCGCGCGCGCAGCCTCGAAGCGGTCCAATTTAACCTGCGACACGAAGCGAGCATAAAATTGTTCGATCTCGCAACGGCACGGGTTTTCACAGACTCTCGACAACGAGGCTTGGCGGCGACGAATCGTCCCCTCCGAACGAAACGGTACGGTACGATCGACTGGTATAAAAGAGCGGGCGACGCGATCCTACGAATTCGAGGTCGACGACGGTACACACGTTCGTCGTTCGGGTAAAGATTCGTTGGGACTCGCCGTCGTACACAGCCTCGAGGCGGTCCGTTTCACCCGACAACACGAAGCGAGCATAAAGTTGTTCGAGCTCGCAACGGCACGGGTTTTCACAGACTCTCGACAACGAGGCTTGGCGGCGACGAATCGTCCCCTCCGAACGAAACGGTACGGTACGATCGACCTGATCGTAGAGAGCGGTCGCGGTGGCACGACCCTGCGAGAATTCGAGGTCGACGACGATCGTTGTTCGTCGTTCGGGTAAAGATTCGTTGGGACTCGTCGCCGTACACCCTCGAGGCGGTCTGTTTAGCCCGGCAACGCGAAGCGAGCATAAAATTGTTCGATCTCGCAACGGCAGGGGTTTACCCAGACTCTCGACAACGGGGCTTGGCGGCGACGAATCGTCCCCTCCGAACGGAACGGTACGACGATCGACTGTTTTTACAGGAGGCGCGCGCGCGCGCGCGCTCGTCTCGATCCTTCAAATTCGTGGTCGACGACGTTCTCTCGTTCAGGGAAATGATTCGATGGGACTTCGTCGTCGTACAGGCCTCGAAGCGGTCTGCATTTACCCGACAACACGAAGCGAGCATAAAATTGTTCGATCTCGCAACGGCGGGTTTTTTTCTCAGACTCTCGACAACGAGGCTCGACGCGACGAATCCGTCCCCTCTGAACGGAAAAAAAAAAAAAAAAACGATCGTCTAAAGGAACGATAGAACGCGCGGTGCGGTCCTTTTTCCCCTTGTGTACGCTCTGCGTTTGTTTCATCCATTCGGACTCGCACAATTTTACCTTGGAACGAATAGCTCCGCGGTTACGCACAGATTCGAGGACAGCGGTCTCGGTCTCTCTGACACGAGGTGAGTTACATACTTCGAGCAGTGGATGTAATATGATTGCATGCCGTCAATATCGGCGTTTCATGCAACGTTCGTGGTTTTTTGTTGTGTGTTATTTCGAATCAGTGGATGCGGCCGCGGGTCACGAAGACCACGCGCGAGCTCATTATTTATTTTTTTAATTTCGTCATTTCAATTTTTTCGGTGCCGTTGACAAGCCATCGGGCAACCTTTAAAAAAATTTCACACAGCAAATCAGTGGATGCGGCCGCGGGTCACGAAGACCACGCGCGAGCACTTTATTTTTTTTTTTCTTTTGTCTGTGTGCGTTTTGTAACGCATGCAGTATGTAACTCCTCGTCCCGAAATCGAGAGAGAACTGGACACGCAGTTCGTCCTCTGGTTTACGCGCTCGAGCCCGGAGGCTCGCTTCTTCCCTCCCTTCGATCGGCTGCCATGCCGACACGGAAACGCGGAACGGGAGGTCTGGCCTCCGCACGTAATCCGACGTGTTCCGGGCATTATATGCGATCGAAGTTTGGGTTTTGGTATTTGTTTGATCCTTCCCTCCAAGGGAATTTTTATTTCAATACGACTTTTTTCGTTAATGATCCTTCCGCAGGTTCACCTACGGAAACCTTGTTACGACTTTTACTTCCTCTAAATAATCAAGTTTGGTCATCTTCCCGATAACATCGGCAATGCCGAGGCATTGGCCGCGCACCAGTCCGAAGACCTCACTAAATAATTCAATCGGTAGTAGCGACGGGCGGTGTGTACAAAGGGCAGGGACGTAATCAACGCGAGCTTATGACTCGCGCTTACTGGGAATTCCTCGTTCATGGGGAATAATTGCAAGCCCCAATCCCTAGCACGAAGGAGGTTCAACGGGTTACCCGGGCCTTTCGGTCAGGGAAAACACGCTGATTCCTTCAGTGTAGCGCGCGTGCGGCCCAGAACATCTAAGGGCATCACAGACCTGTTATTGCTCAATCTCGTGCGGCTAAAAGCCGCCTGTCCCTCTAAGAAGATTTGTTTGTACGTTGGTAGTAAAAACCCACCGACCGAAGCCGGGGGCCTTCGAGATACCATAATTTACGTCTATTTAACAGGCTAGAGTCTCGTTCGTTATCGGAATTAACCAGACAAATCGCTCCACCAACTAAGAACGGCCATGCACCACCACCCACCGAATCAAGAAAGAGCTCTCAATCTGTCAATCCTTCCGGTGTCTGGGCCTGGTGAGGTTTCCCGTGTTGAGTCAAATTAAGCCGCAGGCTCCACTCCTGGTGGTGCCCTTCCGTCAATTCCTTTAAGTTTCAGCTTTGCAACCATACTTCCCCCGGAACCCAAAAACTTTGGTTTCCCGGAAGCTGCCCGCCGAGTCATCGGAGGAACATCGGCGGATCGCTGGTTGGCATCGTTTATGGTTAGAACTAGGGCGGTATCTGATCGCCTTCGAACCTCTAACTTTCGTTCTTGATTAATGAAAACATTTTTGGCAAATGCTTTCGCTTTAGTCCGTCTTGCGACGATCCAAGAATTTCACCTCTAACGTCGCAATACGAATGCCCCCATCTGTCCCTATTAATCATTACCTCGGGGTTCCGGAAACCAACAAAATAGAACCGAGGTCCTATTCCATTATTCCATGCACATAGTATTCAGGCGAAAATAGCCTGCTTTAAGCACTCTAATTTATTCAAAGTAAACGTACCGGCCCACCTCGACACTCAGTGAAGAGCACCGCGATGGGATGTCTGTTGGACCGCCCCGTGAGGAGCTAAGCCCACCGGTAGGACGTATCACATAATGCCAGTTAGACACCGCGAGCGGTGAACCGACACTGTGACACACAGATTCAACTACGAGCTTTTTAACCGCAACAACTTTAATATACGCTATTGGAGCTGGAATTACCGCGGCTGCTGGCACCAGACTTGCCCTCCAATTGATCCTCGTTAAAGGATTTAAAGTGTACTCATTCCGATTACGGGGCCTCGGATGAGTCCCGTATCGTTATTTTTCGTCACTACCTCCCCGTGCCGGGAGTGGGTAATTTGCGCGCCTGCTGCCTTCCTTGGATGTGGTAGCTGTTTCTCAGGCTCCCTCTCCGGAATCGAACCCTGATTCCCCGTTACCCGTTACAACCATGGTAGGCGCGGAACCTACCATCGACAGTTGATAAGGCAGACATTTGAAAGATTCGTCGCCGGTACTAAATGACCGTGCGATCAGCTGTGGGTTATTCAGAGTCACCAAAGCAAACGATGGACGCACGGGCGAACCGCACGCCACCGATTGGTTTTGATCTAATAAAAGCATTCCTCCCATCTCTGGTCGGAATTCTGATTTGCATGTATTAGCTCTAGAATTACCACAGTTATCCAAGTAATTTCGTGTACAATCTAAGAAACCATAACTGATTTAATGAGCCATTCGCGGTTTCACCTTAGTTCGGTATGTACTGAGACATGCATGGCTTAATCTTTGAGACAAGCATATGACTACTGGCAGGATCAACCAGGGAACCGTACCATGAGTCGTCTCTCTCTCTCTCTCCTCCTCCTCTTTTTCACCATCATCATCAACTCTTATAAGAGTAGTTTGCTCAACGTGTTTTTAGTCGTCGTCGGTTCTCTTAGAGACACCGATCGACGATACGAAATAATAATATATATATATGTATATCGTTCGAATATCGCAATATTCGTCATAGTTTTGTTCAGTGGATGCGGCTGACGGGTCTTTCGGACCTCGCTCGAGCACATTATTTATTTTTTGTATTTCGTAAAATGCATCCTCGGTTAGCACATATGTTCAATAATACCGAGGTATTGCATTTTTTCCTCCTCTCCTTTTCCTTTCTTTTCTTTTCTTTCGAGAATGAGACACTCCCAAAAATCGTACGTTCCCAAAATCGACTTCACAAGTCGCCTTCCAACTGAACCGTGTCGAGTAAGCGCGTATACACTTCGCGCTGAAAATATACATCGTCTTTACCACGGACATATCCCCTTGCGAGGACTTGTCGGGTATCGACGAGCAAGCGCGTATACAATTTTCACGCTGGTTATATATTTTTGGGCACATTTTTGTCATTTATTGAATACATATTGTCACCTTTAATCGTCTATAGCACGGACATCTCTTGCGAGAACATGCTGGGCATCGACGATGCAAGCGCGTATACGATTTGTCACCGCTTGTTATATCGGTGTACGGCACCTTTTATCGTCTATAGCACGGACATCTCTTTCACGCTGGGCATTAAGATAGCGCGTACAGAGAACATGCTGGGCATCGACGATGCAAGCGCGTATGCAATTTTCACGCTGGGCAAATATCGCCGAAAGCACGGACATCTCTTTCACGCTGGGCATTAAGATAGCGCGTACAGAGAACATGCTGGTCATCAAGGCGAGGAAGCGCGTACAATTGCGTCACGCTGATTTATCGTACACCTTTTTTCTCCATCGTCTATAGCACGAACATCTCTTGCGAGAACATGCTGGGCAACGACGATGGCAAGCGGTTATAATCGTGTCACGCTGTATTGTTTAATATGTATATAAAGAATACCTTTTATCGTCTAATGCGCGAACGCGTAGTACCTCTTGGCACTCCATTTGACTATAACAGAGATACTACACACGCTCTCACACGCTGGGCATTATGATAGCGCGTACAGAGAAGCGTGCTGTTCGGCATAGACGAGCAAGCGCGTACAATTGTGTCACGCTGAAGTATATTTTTGTATCTCGCCCTCCTCAGGCGAGCTGGCGCGTACCAAGTGCGCGCTGGGCATTCGACACGGGACACCTTTTGGAAGTTCGTCGAGAGACTCCTCTGTTTCGTAACAGATCGTGTCGAAATGACATATACCATTTATTCTTTTGCCTTCTTCAGTGGATGCTTATTTTTTATTTTTTGTTTCGTTCCTCAACTCAGTGGATGCTCATTTTTATTTTTTTTTTGTTGAGGAACTTGTTTGGTATATCATCGGTGTATATCTATCTCCATATACACCTTTCATGCGTATAGCATATTATGGACATTTCGTACACACATCTGGTACGTCCAAAAATTCAATATGTATCTCTAGAGTCCGTTCCGAGAGCTCGGAGCGTAAAGATTTAGAATCGATGCAAGGAAGGTACAATTTAACCGAGTAAAACTCGGATAAATGGTCACCAACGTCACCGTTGGACGCTCGCCACATATGGGCCATTCGGTCAAAGACACCGACCCGTGGCAATGCAGTGTGGAGAAAATTCGACAACCGACACGGGACAGAGCAGTCGAGAACGTATTCTCGAGGAGCGGTGGACTGCTTCTCAACCGAAGTCATAGAATAGCCACGCGCCCGACGCTACTCCGCCCGGCCGGCTCGAACCGACCTGTCTCCTTATAGATACGGAACGGCCGGCCGGGCGGTCGGCGCCGGCCGGGCTAACGCACGGGCGCTTACGGTGGTAAACTCCAGCGGCGACCGACCGTCCGGAAAGGCTGCTGTAACTTAGTCGCGCGGAGGCGCAAGTATAAAGTGCTATTAACGTTGAACTTTTATGAACGGAAATTGTTTAAACATAATGAATATATACGGAAAAACATATTTCTAGAATATAACGAATTTTAATCGATTTTAACATTGAAAAAACGCAGTTATAAAATA
>CAXAJV010001177.1:22500-28466 GCA_963969225.1 Xylocopa violacea
TTTTTCGAAAATTCGTTAGGACTCTTCTTCGCGCGTATCGCGCAGACCCTCGAGGCGGTCCCCCCTTCCTCCCGACAACACGAAGCGAGCTTGTAAAATTCGATCTCGCAACGGCGGGTTTATTAAGGGACTCTCGACAACGAGGAAGAATACGCAAACGCGAATATATCGTCGTCCCCTCTGAACGAATGGCACGTGGAAGTGAATACAAAAAAAAAAAAAAAGAAAGATATCCAACACCCAGCGGCGTATTGCTTTCGAGAAGTTGACGACGTTCGTACAGGTAAGTCGTAAAATATCGATGGGACTCGCCGTGAAACCTCGAAGCGGTCTATAATTTTACCCACCCGACAACACGAAGCGAGCATAAAAAATTATTCGATCTCGCAACGGCGGGTGTGTTTCCAGACTCGCGACAACGAGGCTTCGCTCGGCGAAGCGGTCCCCTCTGAACGAACGACACGATCAAAACCCGAACACAGGTGCGTGGTACAAGTTCCTCAAATTCCACGATCCACTGCACGATCTGTGCTTCAGAGCTCAGGTGATAAAAAAAAAAAAAAAATTCGTTGGGACTCGGCCGCCAAAGCCTCGAGCGGTCTACCGTTTTTCCCCGGCAACACGAAGCGAGTATAAATTATTCGATCTCGCAACGGCCGGTTTCTCAGACTCGCGACAACGAGGCTATGGCAAAAAGCAAGTCCCCTCTGAGCTTGCAGCACAATTGTGAAACGGGAAAACGAACAAGTACCAGCGGCGTATTGCTTTCACGCAGAGACGCAAAATAATGGTACACACTCGACCTGTCGAATATGCAAAGTCGACGACATAACTTACCGTTCGGGTAAGAAAAATTCGTTAGGACTCGTCGGTTAACAACACCAACACCTCGAGCGCGGTCTGTATAATTTTATTTACCCGACAACACGAAGCGAGCATAATAAATGAGATTCGATCTCGCAACGGCGGGTTCATTATACAGACCCTAATCGCCAACGAGGCTTGGCCCGACGAATCGTCCCCTCCGAACGGAACGGTACGATCGACATTAACACAACCAGGGTACGCGGCGCGACACCACGCTCTTAACGAATTCGAAGTCGACGACGATCGTCGTTCGGGTAAAGATTCGTTGGGACTCGCCGTCGTACACAGCCTCGAGGCGGTCTGTTTCACCCGACAACGCGAAGCGAGCATAATATTGTTCGATCTCGCAACGGCACGGGTTTTCACAGACTCTCGACAACGAGGCTTGGCGGCGACGAATCGTCCCCTCCGAACGGAACGGTACGATCGACTAAAACAGGATACGCGCGACACACGCTCTTAAAGGAATTCGAAGTCGACGACGGCGCGTCCGTTCGGGTGAAGATTCGTTGGGACTCGCCGCACGCGCAGCCTCTGAGCGGTCCAATTTAACCTGCGACACGAAGCGAGCATAAAATGGTTCGATCTCGCAACGGCAACGGGTTTTCATAGACTCTATGAGAGCGAGGCTTGGCGGCGACGAATCGTCCCCTCCGAACGGAACGGTACGATCGACTAAAACAGGATACGCGCGACACACGCTCTTAAAAGAAATCGAAGTCGACGACGGCGCGTCCGTTCGGGTGAATGATTCGTTGGGACTCGCCGCACGCGCAGCCTCTGAGCGGTCCAATTTAACCTGCGACACGAAGCGAGCATAAAATTGTTCGATCTCGCAACGGCAACGGGTTTTCAGACACTCAACAACGAGGCTTGGCGGCGACGAATCGTCCCCTCCGAACGAAACGGTACGGTACGATCGACTGGTATAAAAGAGCGGGCGACACACGATCCTGCGAATTCGAGATCGACGACGGTACACGTTCATCGTTCGGGTGAAGATTCGTTGGGACTCGCCGCGCGCGCAGCCTCGAAGCGGTCCAATTTAACCTGCGACACGAAGCGAGCATAAAATTGTTCGATCTCGCAACGGCACGGGTTTTCACAGACTCTCGACAACGAGGCTTGGCGGCGACGAATCGTCCCCTCCGAACGAAACGGTACGGTACGATCGACTGGTATAAAAGAGCGGGCGACACACGATCCTGCGAATTCGAGGTCGACGACGGTACAACACGTTCATCGTTCGGGTGAAGATTCGTTGGGACTCGCCGCGCGCGCAGCCTCGAAGCGGTCCAATTTAACCTGCGACACGAAGCGAGCATAAAATTGTTCGATCTCGCAACGGCACGGGTTTTCACAGACTCTCGACAACGAGGCTTGGCGGCGACGAATCGTCCCCTCCGAACGAAACGGTACGGTACGATCGACTGGTATAAAAGAGCGGGCGACGCGATCCTACGAATTCGAGGTCGACGACGGTACACACGTTCGTCGTTCGGGTAAAGATTCGTTGGGACTCGCCGTCGTACACAGCCTCGAGGCGGTCCGTTTCACCCGACAACACGAAGCGAGCATAAAGTTGTTCGAGCTCGCAACGGCACGGGTTTTCACAGACTCTCGACAACGAGGCTTGGCGGCGACGAATCGTCCCCTCCGAACGAAACGGTACGGTACGATCGACCTGATCGTAGAGAGCGGTCGCGGTGGCACGACCCTGCGAGAATTCGAGGTCGACGACGATCGTTGTTCGTCGTTCGGGTAAAGATTCGTTGGGACTCGTCGCCGTACACCCTCGAGGCGGTCTGTTTAGCCCGGCAACGCGAAGCGAGCATAAAATTGTTCGATCTCGCAACGGCAGGGGTTTACCCAGACTCTCGACAACGGGGCTTGGCGGCGACGAATCGTCCCCTCCGAACGGAACGGTACGACGATCGACTGTTTTTACAGGAGGCGCGCGCGCGCGCGCGCTCGTCTCGATCCTTCAAATTCGTGGTCGACGACGTTCTCTCGTTCAGGGAAATGATTCGATGGGACTTCGTCGTCGTACAGGCCTCGAAGCGGTCTGCATTTACCCGACAACACGAAGCGAGCATAAAATTGTTCGATCTCGCAACGGCGGGTTTTTTTCTCAGACTCTCGACAACGAGGCTCGACGCGACGAATCCGTCCCCTCTGAACGGAAAAAAAAAAAAAAAAACGATCGTCTAAAGGAACGATAGAACGCGCGGTGCGGTCCTTTTTCCCCTTGTGTACGCTCTGCGTTTGTTTCATCCATTCGGACTCGCACAATTTTACCTTGGAACGAATAGCTCCGCGGTTACGCACAGATTCGAGGACAGCGGTCTCGGTCTCTCTGACACGAGGTGAGTTACATACTTCGAGCAGTGGATGTAATATGATTGCATGCCGTCAATATCGGCGTTTCATGCAACGTTCGTGGTTTTTTGTTGTGTGTTATTTCGAATCAGTGGATGCGGCCGCGGGTCACGAAGACCACGCGCGAGCTCATTATTTATTTTTTTAATTTCGTCATTTCAATTTTTTCGGTGCCGTTGACAAGCCATCGGGCAACCTTTAAAAAAATTTCACACAGCAAATCAGTGGATGCGGCCGCGGGTCACGAAGACCACGCGCGAGCACTTTATTTTTTTTTTTCTTTTGTCTGTGTGCGTTTTGTAACGCATGCAGTATGTAACTCCTCGTCCCGAAATCGAGAGAGAACTGGACACGCAGTTCGTCCTCTGGTTTACGCGCTCGAGCCCGGAGGCTCGCTTCTTCCCTCCCTTCGATCGGCTGCCATGCCGACACGGAAACGCGGAACGGGAGGTCTGGCCTCCGCACGTAATCCGACGTGTTCCGGGCATTATATGCGATCGAAGTTTGGGTTTTGGTATTTGTTTGATCCTTCCCTCCAAGGGAATTTTTATTTCAATACGACTTTTTTCGTTAATGATCCTTCCGCAGGTTCACCTACGGAAACCTTGTTACGACTTTTACTTCCTCTAAATAATCAAGTTTGGTCATCTTCCCGATAACATCGGCAATGCCGAGGCATTGGCCGCGCACCAGTCCGAAGACCTCACTAAATAATTCAATCGGTAGTAGCGACGGGCGGTGTGTACAAAGGGCAGGGACGTAATCAACGCGAGCTTATGACTCGCGCTTACTGGGAATTCCTCGTTCATGGGGAATAATTGCAAGCCCCAATCCCTAGCACGAAGGAGGTTCAACGGGTTACCCGGGCCTTTCGGTCAGGGAAAACACGCTGATTCCTTCAGTGTAGCGCGCGTGCGGCCCAGAACATCTAAGGGCATCACAGACCTGTTATTGCTCAATCTCGTGCGGCTAAAAGCCGCCTGTCCCTCTAAGAAGATTTGTTTGTACGTTGGTAGTAAAAACCCACCGACCGAAGCCGGGGGCCTTCGAGATACCATAATTTACGTCTATTTAACAGGCTAGAGTCTCGTTCGTTATCGGAATTAACCAGACAAATCGCTCCACCAACTAAGAACGGCCATGCACCACCACCCACCGAATCAAGAAAGAGCTCTCAATCTGTCAATCCTTCCGGTGTCTGGGCCTGGTGAGGTTTCCCGTGTTGAGTCAAATTAAGCCGCAGGCTCCACTCCTGGTGGTGCCCTTCCGTCAATTCCTTTAAGTTTCAGCTTTGCAACCATACTTCCCCCGGAACCCAAAAACTTTGGTTTCCCGGAAGCTGCCCGCCGAGTCATCGGAGGAACATCGGCGGATCGCTGGTTGGCATCGTTTATGGTTAGAACTAGGGCGGTATCTGATCGCCTTCGAACCTCTAACTTTCGTTCTTGATTAATGAAAACATTTTTGGCAAATGCTTTCGCTTTAGTCCGTCTTGCGACGATCCAAGAATTTCACCTCTAACGTCGCAATACGAATGCCCCCATCTGTCCCTATTAATCATTACCTCGGGGTTCCGGAAACCAACAAAATAGAACCGAGGTCCTATTCCATTATTCCATGCACATAGTATTCAGGCGAAAATAGCCTGCTTTAAGCACTCTAATTTATTCAAAGTAAACGTACCGGCCCACCTCGACACTCAGTGAAGAGCACCGCGATGGGATGTCTGTTGGACCGCCCCGTGAGGAGCTAAGCCCACCGGTAGGACGTATCACATAATGCCAGTTAGACACCGCGAGCGGTGAACCGACACTGTGACACACAGATTCAACTACGAGCTTTTTAACCGCAACAACTTTAATATACGCTATTGGAGCTGGAATTACCGCGGCTGCTGGGGCACCAGACTTGCCCTCCAATTGATCCTCGTTAAAGGATTTAAAGTGTACTCATTCCGATTACGGGGCCTCGGATGACTCTGAGATAGCGCGTTCGTCACTACCTCCCCGTGCCGGGAGTGGGTAATTTGCGCGCCTGCTGCCTTCCTTGGATGTGGTAGCTGTTTCTCAGGCTCCCTCTCCGGAATCGAACCCTGATTCCCCGTTACCCGTTACAACCATGGTAGGCGCGGAACCTACCATCGACAGTTGATAAGGCAGACATTTGAAAGATTCGTCGCCGGTACTAAATGACCGTGCGATCAGCTGTGGGTTATTCAGAGTCACCAAAGCAAACGATGGACGCACGGGCGAACCGCACGCCACCGATTGGTTTTGATCTAATAAAAGCATTCCTCCCATCTCTGGTCGGAATTCTGATTTGCATGTATTAGCTCTAGAATTACCACAGTTATCCAAGTAATTTCGTGTACAATCTAAGAAACCATAACTGATTTAATGAGCCATTCGCGGTTTCACCTTAGTTCGGTATGTACTGAGACATGCATGGCTTAATCTTTGAGACAAGCATATGACTACTGGCAGGATCAACCAGGGAACCGTACCATGAGTCGTCTCTCTCTCTCTCTCCTCCTCCTCTTTTTCACCATCATCATCAACTCTTATAAGAGTAGTTTGCTCAACGTGTTTTTAGTCGTCGTCGGTTCTCTTAGAGACACCGATCGACGATACGAAATAATAATATATATATATGTATATCGTTCGAATATCGCAATATTCGTCATAGTTTTGTTCAGTGGATGCGACTCTGAGATAGCGCGT